>JAXIVD010004104.1:17500-38865 GCA_036785275.1 Cancer borealis | reverse complement strand
ATAACAATACAGGTGTACTTACATCAGCAATAGCTTTCTCAGCAGATTCAACTTTATCAAACGTAACAAAGCCGCAACTGCAAAGAAATTTTTTTTAATACATTTCAGGACAAATCAATTAAGATTAATTTCTGGGCAAATTGCATGAATTAGTATTTGAATCAGAGAATGTGGGAGGTAAGTTAGTTATTGTTTGCAGATTATACACCTCATATTGCAGATAGTAGAGAGAAACTGCACAATCTATTGTCTGTTCATCCAGATCTGAAGTTAGCAAACTGTATGGGCTTACGTAAGTTAGGAAACAAAGCCCTGATAAACTATTAATATATAAATGTATATATATATATATATATATATATATATATATATATATATATATATATATATATATATATATATACATATATATATATATATATATATATATATATATATATATATATATATATATATATATATATATATATATATATATATATATATATATATATATAGGTATATACACACACACACTATATGGATAGATAGATAAATTACATGCAACCACTTACATACAAAACTTACTTTTTTTCAATTTCCATATTGACATTGACAATGTTCCCAAAAGTAGAGAAGGCCTTCTTAAGCACCTCCTCTGATATGTGATAACCATATACGTATATGGTGTGTCCCTGTCTTGGCTTGCCATCTGCTCCTCGTCCATCTCTAGTAAATTCTCCACGTTCTTCTCGATCTCGTGCTGATACAAAGCTATCATACAAGTTTTGCTGCAACAGATACCATTTATAAAAATCAAATACAAATGATTACTAAAATTAACTACTAGAACTATACATTTTCTTTGGTGATTTAAGACATAGGTGACATACTGAATCATTTCCAAAATTTGGAAAAAATATAAATGTTTTGACAATCAACTGGTAATGAAAGCACATTTAAAAGAATTTGCTTGTAAGTGTATACTATGAAGTTTGGTACAAACATGCAACAACAAATGTCAACTAAATTAATCCAAACTAAATATTTTATTTCTCATTTTCGATCTGAAAAAAAATGTATAAAAGTGCTGCATATGATCATAATTTTGAAAGCTAAATTTTATGCTTCCCTGTGTCAGGCTCTGTCACATGATGGTACCTTGAGAAGTTACACAAAAATGTGTAGGTTGATCACCAATAAGTACATGATAAAATTGTCATATTCCTATATTGGTCACTATCTGCCAACAATATGACAAAATGCATAAAAGAATTTGCTTGAACAATACAAAAAAGTAGTTTTCCCCAAAGAAGTATAGCCACTTGGAATGGACTAAAGGAAGAAGTAATAATGGCAAAGAATGTACATCAACTGAGAGAATAAATGGACAAATATAGATATGGAGACAGGACCATACGAATGTAGCTCAGGCATTGTATACTACAACTAGGAAAATACACACACACACACACACACATCTAAAAAGTATTTGTCACTTCTACTGAGTAGATAGTGAAAATGTTTTTATGGCAGGTTTGGCACATCTACTAACAAAGTGAAGGAGTAAATTAAGGGGTGGTGGATGTGGTCAATGTAGCATTCTTGGTAGTTTGGTCACCTGGAGAAAATGGAAGGAAATTATATGACACGGAAAGGATAATGCTGTAAAGTGGAATGACAGTGTTAGACGGTGACACGTAAGGTAGGAGAGCAAGAGGACAAGTGTGCAAAGATGAAGCATATAGACATGACCAAATAAAAACTATCCTATTGCAGCTAATCTCTTAGGTATGTTAAAAAAAAAAAAGGGCATCAAAATATAAAAATAAAATGTTCAAACTGACCGTTCACTGAGATACCATTGCATTCCACTTCATAAATGTTTAAGATATTAGCCTCAAAATCCCTTTACCTTAACTTTCACTCTGGACTCATGAATTTCTTCCTGTGGGTGGCTTGTTGGGAATGGCTGGTAACCTGATGGAGCCTTGTCAGCAGCTGATAATTTTCTCTCCAAGCCCTGCAAAATTAGTTGAGCATTAAATTCCTAAATTTCATCAAAACAATCACCATGGGCTGTAATTACTCTTCCAACAGAAAGAAATTTATCAAAAACAAGATGACAACTGGTAAATATCAAACCAAGCCATTCTAAAGCTGCATCAAGATCAATCCTCAGTATACAGAATGTGCAGTGTGTTGTAGCTGCCGAAAAAAAAAGTTACATAATGATTAAGATAACAAACAGAACCCGATTAACACTCAGGACCACATAAGTTAAAAGCATAATGTTGCCCTTCCTCTTGAGGCAATCCTGAAGTAGTCTGGGCAAACTTAGAGCAGTTGTTTGATCGCTGCCCCCAGTCTAGGTAAAGATAGTGTATTTATGTGCCTAAGCTACTACTTCATAATTGACTATAGGTTTTCAACTTGGTTTATGTATCGTTTTTTCTTGATCAGTCACATAAAAAGGGAACTTCATGATTTTTGAGCCAGTCTGTCATTGATTTGGCAGTGTGAGTCGGTGGTCAATCCTGCATAAAAAAAGACTTGGCTGTGGTTTTATCAAAGGATTCACGTAGCACACCACACAGTAACTCCACTCATAGATGTGCTGACTGACTTTCTTATTAGGGAGAAACACAATTAGTTAATCAATGCCATAATATGAAAAGCATCATCATATCATAAGATAAACAGGATATCTATTGCTGGGATCCTTGATCTTTGTCTTTCATTCTATATGCAAGTCTCATTTGCACAAGTGATTATTGGTACAATACAAGTGTTTCAATACCTATACCCTTTTTATCATTTCCATGTTAACCTTCTTTTCTTTGATCACATGTCTTAGATAATGAATCTGTTTTCTCCCATCCACAGCTCTTTCTCTCATCTCACTTTCCATGCTTCCATGTTGGTATAGGATTGAACCAAGATACTTTTATTTATGTACGTACCTCTTTTATTTTTCATTCAGTCTAATTTATATAATTCTTTTGGACTTTCAACTCTCATTCTATTTAGGAAATCAAAATCAATCACTTAAAGGAGATGTTGGCACTATTATCACCAAAATAAAAAGTGGTCTCAGGTGGCTAAAAGCAGATTTTGAAGAGGACTGATAGCATCTTAAATAAAATCTGTCAATTACAGATGCATCATTGAAAAAATACCCACCCAAGCCCAGTATTTGCTTTGGCATAACAGGTGGCGATAATGACACTGTCTCCTACAAGTCTTAAAAAAGTAAATTCCTTCAAGTCCACCATAATTGTAAGTTGGCAAGCTTTATTGTCTATTTTCTTCAAGTGAATCACATTAATTTTAATGTGTATCTTATTTAAACCAATATTCTGCTACATAACACTCCCAGTGAATGAGGTACTCAACATAGACAATACTCCCATGCATGTATGTATGAGACTAAATTTTCATGCATTAATAACCAATCTAGATTTTCACTTAAGTCTTCTCTTCTATCTGATTTCTTTTATAACAGAAAATTATAGGATGCTCAAGGCAGAAGACAATTTTCGACAGCATGTACAAATGACAAACTTGCAACTACAGTTACATAATATTTCTGAGATAAATTTGTCACATCCCTTACCATTGAGCGTTTGAATGTAGTCTTCTCAGTGGCTGTCTGTGGCCTTTCTGGAACCTTGATGGCTCCTGATTTTATGAGTTTTTTTGCCATCTCTTTTGCATCCTTAGCCTCCATGGGGCGTTTCAGGGGAACTAGAGGCTCTGGCTCTTGTTTAGGTGCTTTGAGAGCCTGCAAAGCTTTTTTCTGTGGACAAAGACATTCTATAAGAAACCATCCCTATTTCAACTGAGATTTATACCTGTAATATTTCCTGACAATTAGTCCATAGAGATACACCAAAGTCTGTAATGCTATATAACGCAACACAGTTGTAAAAAAATGGATTGCATTATCAGACCACATAGTGAATGCTGCATCTTAAACAACATTCAAGAATAATTCTGAAAAGCACACAATTCAGATAGATGAGGAGGCAACAGGATCTATGTAGATCAGCAATGAATTTCATGGATTTTATTGGTGAGTTCTGTTCAGACGGACTTGTGCAAAATTCCCCAATCAAAGAAATGTGCATCATTGATTACCTACAAGATAAAAATACAGTCAAACCAAATACTCCAGGGAAACCACCATTAGATAAATATATGCAAGCATGTATAGAGCCTTTCAAGTTCTTTTTTTCAAACGATAAAAACAGCAACAGACCTACTGGCCCTTGTTAGGCTCTTTGATCTAACTACTCCACACTATATACAAGTTAAAAAGATAGGATTGTTAAATAAAAGGTTCATTCCTTCCTTACTATTAATAAAGTTAAAGTCATTCCCCTCCCAGGAAGTACCAGCATTAGTGGCAGTTTAAATATCTTCCTCTAACTTAATTCTTTAATACACTAAAACATCTATAATTCGACCTATTTTGGGATTGAGTTCGAATTAGACGAAAGTCTGAATCATCCAAGGTTAGCATTAAAAAAAACCCACAAAAAATATAAATAAATTTAAAAAAATTCATGTGGGTTTTTTGTTTTTTCAAGAAATATATTTAACATAAATAAAAAAATATATAAAATATATAAATAACATCAAACAGGGATTTTCTTTTAATCCTGAGCCTAAGTTCATGGTTTCATTTGCTTATGTTCTTGTTGTTACTTTGATATTAAGGATAAGGAAAAAAGATTGAAGTTATGTGTGTGTGTGTGTGTGTGTGTGTGTGTGTGTGTGTGTGTGTGTGTGTGTGTATGTGTGTATGTGTGTATGTGTGTATGTGTGTGTGTGTGTGTGTGTGTGTGTGTGTATTTACCTAGTTGTGGTTTACGGGAGGAGAGTAATCTCATATTGTCCCGTCTTTATATCTTACTTTATCCAACTTGGCTTTAAAGCTGTGTACACTGGTGTGTGTGTGTGTGTGTGTGTGTGTGTGTGTGTGTGTGTGTGTGTGTGTGTGTGTGTGTGTGTGTGTGTGTGTGTGTGTGCGTGCGTGAGACATAGTGCATTCATAATATATATATATATATATATATATATATATATATATATATATATATATATATATATATATATATATATATATATATATATATACATATATATATATATATATATATATATATATATATATATATATATATATATATATATAATAATAATAAATTATTAAGGTCATAAACATTATATGTGAAACAAATTTAAAGATAAGTATTAGAGAATCGAAAGAGCTGTTTGGGAGCCAAAAGAAACAGCTCTATTGAGTGAATGTGAACGAAAGAACCGGTTCCCTGATAAAAGCCGTAATTTTCATCACTATTTCAGATAGCACTTCAAACCTTTTATTTATAGTCATAGAACAAATATTCATAATGACAGTTGTAGAGTTTAATTAGGTCTATCAGATGCTGCAATGATATTTCCAATATCTCTAATAGCTTTCAGAAAAATGAGGAGGAAAGTTATGTTTCGGAAAAAATATACGGTTTCATTTTACTGCGTAATTATTAGTCATAGAACAAATACTCATAATGATAGTTGTAGAGTTTAATTAGGTCTATCAGATGCTGTAATGATATTTCCATCTATAATAGCTTTCGAGAAAATGAGGAAGAATATCATGTTTTCGATAAGAGATACGGTTAAATTTATTGCATAATTATTAGCCATAAAACAAATATTCATAATGACAATTGTAAATTTTAAATGGGTCTATCAGATGCTGCAATGATATTTCCAATATCTCTAATAGCTTTCGAGAAAATGAGGAAGAAAACCATGTTTTGGAAAAAAAATTTGGTTTAAATTTACTGCGTAATCATTAGTCTGAGAAAAATATTCATAATGTCAGTTGTAGAGTAGCTCGATTAGATGCTGCAATGATATTTCTAATATCTCTAATAGCTTTCGAGAAAATGAGAAGAATGTCATATTTTGGATAAAAGATACGGTTTAATTTTACTGTCCAATTATTAGTCTTAGAACAAATATTCATGAAAACAGTAGTAGAGTATAATTATAGGTCTATCAGATGCTACAATGATATTTCCAATATCTCTAATAGCTTTTGAGAAAATAAGGAGTAAATATATGTTATGGAAAAGATACGGTTTAATTTTACTGCATACTTATTAGCCATAGAACTAATATTCAATATGACAGTTGTAGAGTTTAATTAGATCTATCAGATGCTGCCATAATATTTCCAATATCTCTAATTGCTTTTGAGAAAATGAGGAGGAAATGTATGTTTTGGAAAAATGATACGGTTTAATTTTACTGCGTAATTATTAGTCATAGAACAAATATTAAAAAATATCAGTTATAGAGTTTATTTAGATCTATCAGATGCTGCAATGATATTTCCAATATCTCCAATAGCTTTCGAGAAAATGAGGAGGAAATGTATGCTTTGGCTAAAAGATACTGTTTAATTTTATTGCATAATTATTAGTCATAGAACTCATATTCAATATGACAGTTGTAGAATATAATTAGGTCTATCAGATGCTACAATGACATTTCCAATATCCTTAATAGCTTTCAAGAAAATGAGGAGGAAATGTATGTTTTGAAAAAAAGATACGGTTTAATTTTACTGCGTATTTATTAGTCATAGAACTAATATTCAATATGACAGTTGTAGTTTAATTAGGTATATCAGATGCTACAATGATATTTCCAAAATCTCTAATAGTTTTTGAAAAAATTGAGGAGGAAATATATGCTTTGTAAAAAAAATACGGTTTAATTTTACTGCGTAATTATTATTCATAGAACTAATATTCAATATAAAAGTTGTAGAGTTTAATTAGGTCTATCAGATGCTGCAATGATATTTCCAATATCTCTAATAGCTTTTGAGAAAATGAGGAAGAAATAGGTTTTGGAAAAAAATACAGTTTAATTTTAATGCGTAATTATTAGTCATAGAACTAATATTCAATATGAAAGTTGTAAAGTTTAATTAGGTCTATCAGATGCTGCAATGATATTTCCAATATCTCTAATAGCTTTCGAGAAAATGAGGAGGAAATGTATGTTTTGGAAAAAAAGATACGGTTTAATTTTACTGCGTAATTATTATACATAGAACAAATATTCATTATGGGAGTTGTAGAGTTTAATTAGATCTATCAGATTCTGCAATGATAGTTCCAATATCTCTAATAGCTTCCGAGAAAATTAGAACAAAATGTAGAGTTTAATTAGGTATATCAGATGGTACAATGATATTTCCAATTTCTCTAATAGCTTCCGAGAAAATTATATTGAAATCTATTTTTTATAAAAAAGATATGGTTTAATTTTACTACGTAAATATTTTACATAGAACAGATATTCATTATGACAGTTGTAGAGTTTAATTAGGTCTATCAGATGCTGATATGATATTTCTAATATCTCTAAGAGTTTCCGAGAAAATTAAAACAAAATATATTTGTTGGAAAAAAGATACGGTTTGATTTTACTGCGTAATTATTATACATAGAACATATATTTATGATGTCAGTTGTAGAGTTTAATTAGGTCTATCAGATGCTACAATGATATTTCCAATATCTCTAATAGCTTCCGAGAAAATTAGAACGAAATCTATTTTTTGGAAAAAAGATACATTTTAATTTTGCTGCGTAATTATTATACATAGAATAAATATTCATTATGACAGTTGTAGACTTTAATTAGGTTTATCAGATGCTGCAATGATATTTCTAATATCTCTAATAGCTTTTGAGAAAATAAGGAGTAAATATATGTTATGGAAAAGATACGGTTTAATTAGAACAAAATAAATTTTTTGGAAAAAAGATATGGTTTAATTTTGCTGCATAATTATCATACATAGAACAAATATTCATTATGACAGTTGTAGAGTTTAATTAGATCTATCAGATGCTGCAATGATATTTCCAATATCTCTAATAGCTTCCGAGAAATTAGAACGAAATCTATTTTTTGGAAAAAAGATACGGTTTAATTTTACTGTGCAATTATTATACATAGAACAAATATTCATTATGACAATTGTAGAGTTTAATTAGGTTTATCAGATGCTGCAATGTTATTTCCAATATCTCAAATAACTTCCGAGAAAATTATAAACAAATCTATTTTTTTGAAAAAATGTAAGGTTTAATTTCACTGCGTAATTATTATACATAGAACAAATATTCATTATGACAGTGGTAGAGTTTATTTAGGTCTATCAGATGCTGATATGATATTTCTAATATCTCTAATAGCTTCCGAGAAAATTAGAAAAAAAAAAAAATTGGAAAAAAAAAGTTTAATTTTACTGCGTAATTATTATACATACAACAAATATTTAATGTGAGAGTTGTAGAGTTTAATTAGGTCTATCAGATGCTGCAATGATATTACCAATATCTCTAATATCTTCCGATAAAATTAGAACGAAATATATTTTTTGGAAAAAAAATGGTTTAATTTTACTGCACAATTATTATACATAGAACAAATATTAATTATGACAGTTGTAGAGTTTAATTAGGTCTATCAGATGCTACAATGATATTTCCAATATCTCTAATAGCTTCTGAGAAAATTAGAATGAAATCTATTTTTGGGAAAAAAGAAACAATTTAATTTTACTGCGTGATTATTATACATAAAAAAAATAATAAAAAAAAATCACTATGAGAGTTGTAGAGTTTAATTAGGTCTATCAGATGCAGCAATGATATTTCATATATCTCTAGTAGCTTCCGAGAAAATTAGAACGAAATCAATTTTTTGGAAAAAAATACGGTTTAATTTTACTGCGTATTATACATAGAACAGATATTCATTATGAGAGTTGTAGAGTTTAATTAGGTCTATCAGATACTGCAATGATAATTCCAATATCTCTAATAGCTTCCGAGAAAATTAGAATGAAATCTATTTTTTTGGAAAAAAGATACGGTTTAATTTTACTGCGTAATTATTATACATAGAACAAATATTAATTTTTGACAGTTGTAGAGTTTGCAATGATATTTCCAATATCTCTAGAGCTAAATCTATTTTTTGGAAAAAAAACATGGTTTAATTCTACTGCGTAATTATTATACATAGAACAAATATTCATTATGACAGTTGTAGAATTTTATTAGATCTATCAGATGCTGATATGATATTTCTAATATCTCTAATAGCTTCCGAGAAAATTAACACAAAATCTATTTTTTGGAAAAAAGATACGGTTTGATTTTACTGCGTAATTATTATACATAGAACATATATTTATAATGTCAGTTGTAGAGTTTATTAGGTCTATCAGATGCTATAATGATATTTCCAATATCTCTAATAGCTTCCGAGAAAATTAAAACGAAATCTATTTTTTGGAAAAAAAAAAATGGTTTTATTTTACTGTGTAATTATTATAAATAGAACAGATATTCATGATGACAGTTGTAGAGTTTAATAAGGTCTATCAGATGCTGCAATGATATTTCCAATATCTCTAATAGCTTCCGAGAAAATTAGAATGAAATTTATTTTTTGGAAAAAAGATACGGTTTAATTTTACTGCGTAATTGTTATACATAGAAAAGATATTCATGATGACAGTTGTAGATTTTAATTAAGTCTATCAGATGCTGCAATGATATTTCCAATAGCTCTAATAGCTTCCAAGAGAATTAGAACGAAAGAAATTTTTTGGAAAAAAGATACGGTTTAATTTTACTGCGTAATTAATATACATAAAACAAATATTCATCATGACAGTTGTAGAGTTTGATTTGGTCTATCAGATGCTGCAATATTATTTCCAATATCTCTAATAGCTTTCGAGAAAATTAGAACGAAATCTATTTTTTGGAAAAAAGATACGGTTTAATTTTACTGTGTAATTATTATACATAGAACAAATATTCATTATGGCAGTTGTAGAGTGTAATTACGTCTTTCAGACGCTGCAATGATATTTCCAATATCTCTAATAGCTTCCGAGAAAATTAGAACGAAATCTATATTTTAGAAAAAATATACGGTTTAATTTTACTAAGCAATTATTAAACATACAACAGATTTGCATTATGACAGTTGTAGAGTTTAATTAGGTCTATCAGATGCTGCAATGATATTTCCAATATCTCTAATAGCTTTTGAGAAAATGAGGAAGAAATATGTTTTGGGAAAAAAATAACTTAATGCGTTTAATTTCAATGCGTAATTATTAGTCATAGAACTAATATTCAATATGAAAGTTGTAGAGTTTAATTAGGTCTATCAGATGCTGCAATTATATTTCCAATATCTAAATAGTTTTCGAGAAAATGAGGAGGAAATGTATGTTTTGGAAAAGATACGGTTTAATTTTACTGCGTAATTATTATACATACAACAAATATTCATTGGGAAAGTTGTAGAGTTTAATTATGTCTATCAGATGCTGCAATGATATTTCCAATATATCTAATATCTTCCGAGAAAATTAGAACAAAATCAATTTTTTGGAAAAAAAATATGATTTAATTTTACTGCGTAATTATTATACATAGAACAGATATTCATTATGTTAGTTGTAGAGTTTAATTAGGTCTATCAGATGGTGCAATGATATTTCCAATTTCTCTAATAGCTTCCAAGAAAATTATAATGAAATCTATTTTTTAGAAAAAGATATGGTTTAATTTTACTACGCAATTATTTTACATAGAACAAATATTCATTATGACAGTTGTAGAGTTTAATTAGGTCCCATCAGGTTCTGCAATGATATTTCCAATATCTCAAATAGCTTCCGAGAAAATTTGAACGAAATCAATTTTTTGGAAAAAATAAATGGTTTAATTTCACTGCGTAATTATTATACATAGAACAAATATTCACTATGACAGTTGTAGAGTTTAATTAGGTCTATCAGATGCTGATATGATATTTCTAATATCTCTAATAGCTTCCGAGAAAATTAACACAAAATCAATTTTTTGGAAAAAAGATACGGTTTGATTTTACTGCGTAATTATTATACATAGAACATATATATATATATATATATATATATATATATATATATATATATATATATATATATATATATATATATATATATATATATAATGTCAGTTGTAGAGTTTATTAGGTCTATCAGATGCTATAATGATATTTCCAATATCTCTAATAGCTTCCGAGAAAATTAGAACGAAATCTATTTATTGGAAAAAAGATACAATTTAATTTTACTGCGTAATTATTATACATAGAACAAATATTCATTATGACAGTTGTAGATTTTGTAGATTTTAATTAGGTCTATCAGATGCTGCAATGATATCTCTAATAGCTTCCGAGAAAATTAGAACAAAATCTATTTTTTGGAAAAAAGATATGGTTTAATATTGCTGCATAATTATTATACATAGAACAAATATTCATTATGAAAGTTGTAGAGTTTAATTAGATTTATCAGATGCTGCAATAATATTTCCAATATCTCTAATAGCTTCTGAGAAAATTAGAATGAAATCTATTTTTGGGAAAAAAAAGATACAGTTTAATTTTACTGCGTAATTATTATACATAAAAAAATATTCATTATGATACTTGTAGAGTTTAATTAGGTCTATCAGATGCTGCAATGATATTTCATATATCTCTAATAGCTTCCGAGAAAATTAGAACGAAATCTATTTTTTGGAGAAAAAAAATACGGTTTAATTTTACTGCGTAATTATTATACATAGAACAGATATTCATTATGAGAGTTGTAGAGTTTAATTAGGTCTATCAGATACTGCAATGATAATTCTAATATCTCTAATAGCTTCCGAGAAAATTAGAATGAAATAAATTTTTTTGGAGAAAAGATACGGTTTAATTTTACTGCGTAATTATTATACATAGAACAAACATATTTTTTGGAAAAAAGATAAGGTTTAGTTTTACTGCGTAATTATTATACATAAAATAAATATTCATTATGACAGTCGTAGAGTTTAATTAGGTCTATCAGATGCTGCAATGATATTTCCAATATCTCTAATAGCTACCGAGAAAATTAAAATGAAATCTATTTTTTGGAAAAAAGATACGGTTTAATTTTACTGCGTAATTAATATACATAGAACAGATATTCATGATGACAGTTGTAGATTTTAATTAAGTCTATCAGATGCTGCAATGATATTTCCAATATCTCTAATAGCTTCCAAGAAAATTAAAACGAAAGATATTTTTTGGAAAAAACATACGATTTAATTTTACTGCGTAATTATTATACATAAAATAAATATTCATTATAACAATTGTAGAGTTTAATTAGGTCTATCAGATGCTACAATAATATTTCCAATATCTCTAATAGTTTTCGAGAAAATTAGAACGAAATCTATTTTTTGGAAAAAAAAAACGGTTTAATTTTACTGTGTATTTATTATACATAGAACAAATATTCATTATGACAGTTGTAGAGTGTAATTAGGTCTATTAGACGCTGCAATGATATTTCCAATATCTCTAATAGCTTCCGAGAAAATTAGAACGAAATCTATTTTTTAGAAAAAATATACGGCTTAATTTTACTAAGCAATTATTGAAAATAGAACATATATGCATTATGACAGTTGTAGAGTTTAATTAGGTCTATCAGATGCTGCAATGATATTTCTAATATCTCTAATAGCTTCTGAGAAAATTAGAACGAATTCTATTTTTTGGAAAAAGATAGTTTAATTTTACTGGGTAATTATTAAACATAGAACAAATATTCATTCTGGCATTTCTAGAGTTAATTAGGCCTATTAGATGCTGCAGTGATATTTCCAATATCTCTAATAGCTTCCGAGAAAATTAGAACGAAATCTATTTTTTGGAAAAGATAAGGTTTAATTTTACTACGTAATTATTATACATAGAAAAAATATTTATTATGACAGTTGTAGAGTTTAATTAGGTCTATCAGATGCTGCAATGATAATTCAAATATCTCTAATAGCTTCCGAGAAAATTTGAACGAAATCTATTTTTTGGAAAAGATAAGGTTTAATTTTACTGCGTAATTATTATACATAGAACAAATATTAATTATGATAGTTGTTGAGTTTAATTAGATCTATCAGATGCTGCAATGATATTTCCAATATCTCTAATAGCTTCCGAGAAAATTATAACGAAATTTATTTTTTGGAAAAAAGATACGGTTTAATTTTACCGCGCAATTATTATACATAGAACAGATATTCATTAAGACAGTTGTAGAGTTTCATTAGTTCTATGAGATGCTGCAATGATATTTCCAATATCTCTAATAGCTTCCGAGAAAATTAGAACGAAATCTATTTTTTGGAAAAAAAATATGGTTTAATTTTATCTGCGTAATTATTATACATAGAAGAGATATTCATTATGACAGTTGTAGAGTTTATTTAGGTCTATCAGATGCTGCAATGATATTTCCAATATCTCTAATAGTTTCGAGAAAATTAGAATAAATTTTATTATTTTATTTTAAGATATGATTTAATTTAACTGTGTAATTATTATACATAGAACAGAAATTTATGATGACAGTTGTAGATTTTAATTAGGTCTATCAGATGCTGCAATGATATTTCCAATAGCTCTAATAGCTTCCAAGAAAATTAGAACGAAATCTATTTTTTTGGAAAAAAGAAACGGTTTAATTTTACTGCGTAATTATTATACATAAAACAAATATTCATTATGACAATTGTAGAGTTTAATTAGTTCTATCATATGCTGCAATAATATTTCCAATATCTCTAATAGCTTTCGAGAAAATTAGAACGAAATCTATTTTTTGGAAAAAAAGATACGGTTTAATTTTATTGTGTAATTATTATACATAGAACAAATATTCATTATGACAGTTGTAGAGTGTAATTAGGTCTATCAGATGTTGCAATAACATTTCCAATATCTCTATTAGCTTCCGAGAAAATTAGAACGAAATCTATTTTTTGGAAAAAAGATAGTTTAATTTTACTACGTAATTATTATACATAGAAAAATATTTATTATGACAGTTCTAGAGTTTAATTAGGTCTATCAGAAGCTGCAATGATAATTGAAATATCTCTAATAGCTTCCGAGAAAATTTGAACGAAATCTATTTTTTGGAAAAGATAAGGTTTAATTTTACTGCGTAATTATTATACATAGAACAAATATTAATTATGATAGTTGTTGAGTTTAATTAGATCTATCAGATGCTGCAATGATATTTCCAATATCTCTAATAGCTTCCGAAAAAATTATAACGAAATCTATTTTTTGGAAAAAAGGTACGGTTTAATTTTACTGCGCAATTATTATACATAGAACAGATATTAATTAAGACAGTTGTAGAGTTTGATTAGGTCTATGAGATGCTGCAATGCTATTTCCAATATCTCTAATAGCTTCCGAGAAGATTAGAACGAAATCAATTTTTTGGAAAAAAAAAATGGTTTAATTTTACTGCGTAATTTTTTGTACATAGAAGAAATATTCATTATGACAGTTGTAGAGTTTAATTAGGTCTATCAGATGCTGCAATGATATTTTCAATATCTCTAATAGTTTCGAGAAAATTAGAATAAAATCTTTTTTTTTTTTTTAAAGATATGGTTTAATTTTACTGTGTAATTATTATACATAGAACAGATATTCATGATGACAGTTGTAGATTTTAATTAGGTCTATGAGATGCTGCAATGATATTTCCAATAGCTCTAATAGCTTCCAAGAAAATTAGAACGAAATCTATTTTTTTGGAAAAAAGAAACGGTTTAATTTTACTGCGTAATTATTATACATAAAACTAATATTCATTATGACACTTGTAGAGTTTAATTAGTTCTATCAGATGCTGCAATAATATTTCCAATATCTCTAATAGCTTTCGAGAAAATTAGAACGAAACCTATTTTTTGGAAAAAGGATACGGTTTAATTTTATTGTGTAATTATTATACATAGAACAAATATTCATTATGACAGTTGTAGAGTGTAATTAGGTCTATCAGATGTTGCAATAATATTTCCAATATCTCTATTAGCTTCCGAGAATATTAGAACGAAATTTTATTTTTGGAAAAAAGATACATTTAATTTTACTGCGTAATTATTATACACAGAACAAATATTCATTATTAAAGTTGTAGAGTTTAATTAGGTCTATCAGATGCTGCAATGATATTTTCAATATCACTAATAGCTTCCGAGAAAATTAGAACGAAATCTATTTTTTTGGAAAAAAAATAAGGTTTAATTTTACTGCGTAATTATTATACATAGAACAAATATTCATTATGATAGTTGTAGAGTTTAATTAGGTCTATCAGATGCTGCAATGATATTTCCAATATCTATAATAGCTTCCGATAAAATTAGAACGAAATCAATTTTTTGGGAAAAAAGATATGGTTTAATTTTACTGCGTATTTATTATACATAGAACAGATATTCATGATGACAGTCGTAGAGTTTAATTAGATCTATCAGATGCTGCAATGATATTTCCAATATCTCTAATAGCTTCCGAGAAAATTATAACGAAATCTATTTTTTGGAAAAAAGGTGAGGTTTAATTTTACTGTGCAATTATTATACATAGAACAGATATTCATTATGATAGTTGTAGAGTTTAATTAGGTCTATTAGATACTGCAATGATATTTTCAATATCTTTAATAGCTTCCAAGAAAATTAGAACGAAATCTATTTTTTGGAAAAAAAGATAAGGTTTAATTTTACTGCGTAATTATTATACATAGAGGAGATATTCATTATGACAGTTGTAGAGTTTAATTAGGTCTATCAGATGCTGCAATGATATTTCCAATATCTCTAATAGCTTCCGAGAAAATTAGAATGAAATCTATTTTTTGGAAAAAAGATATGGTTTAATTTTACTGTATAATTATTATACATAGAACAGATATTCATGATGATAGTTGTAGATTTTAATTAGGTTTATTAGATGCTGCAATGATATGTCCAATAGCTCTAATAGCTTCCAAGAAAATTAGAATGAAATCTATTTTTTGGAAAAAAGATACGGTTTAATTTTACTGCGTAATTATTATACCTAAAACAATTATTCATTATGACAGTTGTAGAGTTTAATTAGGTCTATCAGATGCTGCAATAATATTTCCAATATCTCTAATAGCTTTCGAGAAAATTAGAACAAAATCTATTTTTTGGAAAAAAGATAGTTTAATTTTACATAGAACAAATATTCATTATGACAGTTGTAGAGTGCAATTAGGTCTATCAGATGCTGCAATGATATTTCCAATATCTCTAATAGCTTCCGAGAAAATTAAAACGAAATCTATTTTTTAGAAAAAAGATATGGTTTAATTTTACTAAACAAATTTTAAACATAGAACAGATATGCATTATGACAGTTGTAGAGTTTAATTAGGTCTATCAGATGCTGCAATGATATTTCCAATATCTCTAATAGCTTCTGAGAAAATTAGAACGAAATCTATTTTTTGGAAAAAAGATACGGTTTAATTTTACTGCGTAATTATTATACATAGAACAAATATTCATTATGACAGTTGTAGAGATTAGTCTATCAGATGCTGCAATGATATTTCCAATATCTCTAATAGTTTCCGATAAAATTAGAACGAAATCTATTTTTTGGGAAAAAGATATGGTTTAATTTTACTGCTTATTTATTATACATAGAACAGATATTCATTATGACAGTTGTAGTGTTTACTTAGATCTATCAGATGCTGCAATGATATTTCCAATATCTCTAATAGCTTCCGAGAAAATTATAACGAAATCTATTTATTGGAAAAAAGGTGAGGTTTAATTTTACTGTGCAATTATTATACATAGAACAGATATTCATAATGACAGTTGTAGAGTTTAATTAGGTCCATCAGATGCTGCAATGATATTTCCAATATCTTTAATAGTTTTTGAGAAAATGAGGAAGGAAGTCATGGTTTGGATAAGAGATACATCACGAACCTTTACCTAGTCTGGGTTTGGTTTGGTTATGTTATGTTTAATTAGGTTAGGTTCGGTTGAATTAGGTTTGCTTAGTATTACTTAAAGCAATTATTCTCTTATTGATTTTGATGTTTTTTAACTAGTCTGACTTTTTTGTGGCAATTCTTACTTTGGGGGGAAAAAAAATTGCATGTCATAACTAAATAACATCAGGTTAATTCAAAACACATTAAAATCTATAAAAAAAAATTGCTTTGTCCAAAAAACAGACTGGGTCGTCTTCCGAATATTTACCAAAAGAAACATTAATGAAAGTGAAGTGCTTACAGATACGGCAGCTGTACCCTGTCGTCATCCCCTATTGGTATGGCGTGTGCCGGCATCACCCACCGTGTTCACAATTTGACATTTTCATCGTACAAAGATTTTCAAAAACACTTAGAAAGTTATCAACAGAATAATCCGCTATTTGTACGGCCTGTGCCTTATTATTTACCTGGTAAAGCATCTTTCAAGTTATGTTAGGTTGATTATGTTATGTTATGTTTGGTTAGGTACGGTTTGATTTGGTTAAGTTCAGTTATATAAGCTTTTTACCCAAAAATTAGGCACATGTCGTATCTATAAGCGAACACTATGAGGATATGAGATGTGTTTTTCTGAGCAAAAACGAACATTACATTTGTAACCTAATCTAACTTACAACATTCCAATCTTAAAGATATTATTTTACTTCACAGTAATGCTCTTTAAAATTTTTTCCATTGCCTGATAAATTCTGAGAAAAATTTACTCACTACATTTCCGTCATAAATCCCTAATTTTGGAGATGTTGAATGTTTTATATGAGCACAAATCGGAGGTTGGGGCAGTACACACGCCATTTTCCTTACCTTCTACTCAAGGAAATACAAATCGGAGGTTGGTGCACACGCCATTTTCTTTCCTAGCCACATGCCATTTACTTCCCTAGCCACAAGCAATTATCTTCAACTTCTACCCCAGGAAGAAGCGTGTGTTTGTGCATTTATTTATGACCATCACTGATTACAAATTCATGAATAGGGAATTGTAAGATTGTTAGTGATTCTGGTAACTTGCTTCTAGCATAAATCACTGAATTTCGTCTTCCCCATGAGGAAATTATAGAATATATGGATTTGTGACGAAAATTAATGTCAAAATCATTCAAAAAATCAAAATCTAATGAAAAGTGTGTTATTTAGATCCAGGTGCATTATTGTGAAGTTATAAAAATTTACTGTCTTAATTTTTACTTATAAATACAAAAAAAGTACAAATAGCAGATTATTCTGTTGATAACTTTCTAAGTGTTTTTGAAACTCTTCATAGGATGAAAATGTCAAATTCAATGTGAACACGGTGGGTGACGCCAGCACATGCCATACCAATAGGGAATGACGACAGGGTACGGCTGCTGTATCCGTAAGCACTTCGCTTGCATTAATATTTCTTTTGGTAAAGATTCGGAAGACTACCCAGTCTGTTTTTTGGACAAAGCAATTTTTTCTGATAGATTTTAATGTGTTTTGAATTAATCTGATGTTTGTTAGTTATGACATGCATTTTTTCCCCCAAAAGTAAAAATTGCCACAAAAAGTCAGATTAATTAAAAAACATCAAAATCAATAAGAGAATAATTGCTTTAAGTAATCCTAATCAAACCTAATTCAACCGAACCTGACCTATTTAAACCTAACGTAACCAAACCAAACCAAAGGTTCGTGATGGCACAATAAGTTAGGTTAGATTTAATTAGATTTGCTTAGGTCAGGTTAGGTTAAAGTAGGTTTGCTTAGGTTAAATTAGGTTTGCTTGGGTTAGGTTAGGTTTAATTAGGTTTGCTTGGGTTAGGTTAGGTTTAATTACGTTTGCTTAGGCTTGCTTAGGATTACTTTAAGCAATTTTTCTCTTATTGATTTTGATGTTTTTTAGTTAAGCTGACTTTTTGTGGTAATTTTTCCCCTGAGAAAAAAAAAATTGCATGGCATGACAAACAAACATCAGATTAATTCAAAAGACATCAAAATCTATCAGAAAAAAATTGCTTTATCCAAAACACAGACTGGGTCGTCTTCCGAATCTTTATCTTTCTTTTCACACCAAATTAAAAGGGATGTCCCATTCCACTGAATAAAAACATGCTACTTTTAACATGAAGTCAAGTTAACCATCAATACAACGAATCGGGCAGTTCCAAACTATCACACACATGAACGTGTTTCTACGTTGTAATTATTTACCTTTCGTCGCAACTTTTGATACTTGGCTTGAAGCATCTGTTCCTCCTCAGTAAGGTTGCTTGGAAAGTGCAAGTATACCATGGTGAGTGATGGATGTGTGTCCTTCTACGTGGCTGTGGGAGAGGACGACTGTTTGACTGCTTGTGTATGAGGGTGTTTGTTTGTGGTGGACTGGTGGAGCGTTATTAACAGGATCACCAAACTGTGCTGCTTCACCAATCACCATGGACAGGCATGCAACGTGCAACACACTCAGTTGGAACAAATCCCTAAAACAAGAGAAAATAAAATCATAATGCTGTAGCACTACATGAAGGGTGTGTGTCGGTGTGACGTGCTTAGGATGCATTAGTCCTCCTTTGTCGATAACACAAACGGCCGTCATGACAGAAGATAACCAACCCACTGACTGGACCATTAATTACTCGTCTCGATGGAATATTGTGACTCTTATCTTTATAATGACATTCATCTGTAACAATAAAAAGATATAGACGTCGACACATTTTATCTGTAATAACTTTCATTATTTCTTTGTAAACTTCCGTCGCGGGAGTGTCAGACGAGTTGATGTTGATATTACCATCACCCATAATTTGTTTAAAGATTAACGTTGCAAATGTACTAGACATCATAAAAATACAAAGTTGAGCTTATTAGGTGTACTATAAAAATAAAAACTTCAATAATTGAGGGGCTCCCAAACTGTGGTATGCATGTAGGTACTCCTAAGGATAATGGAACGGATTTTTACGATCATAGGTAATGCTAAATCATGGAGTGATGTGCGGATGAGTTGGGTATCAGAATTTGGAGGCCTCGTCAGTACACGAGGTACTAAGCTACTTACTATTATAAGCTTACACTTTCACCATGGATCCACTTCCTAATACACCACAATGACGCAACATAATAAAACGATATTCTAACAATAATCATTTAAGAAACTCCAGAGGAAGTCAAACTGGTGTAATTCCTTCGCATGAAAAAGAAAAGAAAAATTTTAGTACATCATTCAACTACAAAATAGTTTTTGTTCAGAGATCTACCACCAGTCAATAATACAGTTGTCGAATTAGTTTGAAAGGTTACAGATAACGCTTATTATATGTAGATGGTGGAAATAGCTCTAATATTGAATTCTGCCGTGAATTCATTGGCCTCTTACAGCAGATCATAAAAGTATTCACTAGGTAATATGAGATTGCTTTGGAACCACTCTTCATTGAGTGGAAGACTTACTATAATACACAAGTTATTGCTTTCATAACTTATACTCGGACTGATAACGTATTTGTACGTACGTATATATACGTACATACGTATGAATGTACACACTATGTATCTACACACACACACACACACACACACACACACACACACACACACACACACACACACACACACACACACACACACACACAAACACCTTGGACCTTGTCTGCGCAAACTCTACATTAGAATCATCTAGTTTCTTTACCTTCTTCCCCCTCCCTTGCAGCTAATGGCACTGCCTCGCAGAGTTCACCGGGACACCGCAAGTGTAACACGGCGGAAGAATCGGTAAGTGTAGATAACTAACATAGTTTCAAGTTTTATGTTTCATCTTAACCTTATTACTATAATATGCCTCGTGGATAAAAAATAAAACATTACGATTACAACAATGCACGTAGTTGGTGTGACAGAAAGATGTAGCGGACAGTGTGATATGGGGACGTGATCCGCTGCGGCGATCCCTAACAGGTGCAACCCAAGGAAGTAACATTCACTACGAGACGCAGCGTATAAAAACCTAATCGGTGGCTCTCCCTACCAAAAGCTATGACTGAATATCAATTGTATAGGCTCAGGTACTGAAACAACCTCTCACGTTATCAATTTTCGACCACTTTTTGCAATCCGCCAATTTTTGAGACATCCAAACCCAGATTGAGATTTCGTTTGAGTGGAACACCTGTTGTGGTAGAGGTAGAGGTACCGTCGGAACACCAGTAAGGAGACTTTAATAAGTAACTATACTCATACCTTCATCAACACGCCATGGTGAGTTAATAAATATTAAAAATTTCACTTTTAGATAAACGACGAACATTATGGATGAAAATGAGAAGGAAGACGATAGGGGATGGGAGGACGA
>JAXIVD010004104.1:2500-12500 GCA_036785275.1 Cancer borealis | reverse complement strand
GATAAACAACATTTTCTATGATATAGTAAAAGGACACCCATAAAATTTACTGATGGTAAAACCAGTGGCATATCTTCTCATTGGAAAGTACTGTATTATTATGTTTCTTTTGCGTCTTGACCGGCTAACAGGTAACAGTTCTGAGGTGTGGGAAGAGGACGCGGACCAGTGTGGGACAGGCTACCTATCCTGCAGGGACAACACCTGCTTCAGGGAACATCTCGCCTGTGACACCTTGATAGACTGTCCTGATGCCACCGATGAAGAGAATTGCAGTACGTAATTGCAGATAAAGATTACAATTTTTTTTCTATCAGACTGAGTCACATAATTTATGAATAACTTAAGAAAATAGTACAAACTAACATGCATTATGTAGTACATGATTAACAATATGAATTTACAGTTATTGTTTAAATTATTTTTATTTTCGTTATTATTGTTATTATTATCACTATTATTATTATCATCATTATTATTATTATTATTACTATTATTATCACTTTTATTATTACTATTATCATTATTATCAGTTATTATTATCATTATTATTATTACTATTATTATTATTGTTATTATTATCATTTTTATTATCATTATTATTATCATTATTACTATCATCATCATCATCATTATCATTATCATTATTACTATCATCATCATCATCATCATTGTTACTACTACTACTACTACTACTACTACTACTACTACTACTACTACTACTACTACTATTACCAACACAAAAATGTATACCTTTACATTCCCTTTGCTTGTAAAATGACAGCAACAAGAAGGGTGGAGAGCCGAACACCTCTACTCTGGAACTCTTACATGTTCCCACGTACCTGAAATTAAAGATATTATATTTATACATGTGAGTATGTGTGTGTGTGTGTGTGTGTGTGTGTGTGTGTGTGTGTGTGTGTGTGTGTGTGTGTGTGTGTGTGTGTGTGTGTTCACCATCACTATTACCTGTCTCCCTCAGCATGTGGCGTAGATCAACACAGATGTACAGGCAAGGACCACATCTGCGTCTCCTCGAACATGCGTTGTGACGGGGTGTGGCAGTGTCCTCTCAGTGACGACGAGGGCGACTGTGGTACGTACAGAGCATGCACGCCAAACCTTTACCGATTCCTGGATGAGAGTTTGTCTGTCTCTGTCTATCCGTCTATATGAACTAATCATCTTCACCTATTACTGTATACACCAGAGACGTGCAAACCTGGGGCCTGGCAGTGTGGTGACGGCACGTGCATCCGAGACTATCTCCGTTGTGACACTTTTGCAGACTGCTACGACGAAAGTGATGAAATTAATTGCGGTGAGTTAAAAACAATATTAACTAAAATATAACAGATACCACGTTTGTATAGGATCCTCGTATTTCCTTACTGGCTATTGGGAGATAAAGAAAAAATATTATCACTCGACGTCACTGCAACCTTGTATAAGGCGAATATTTTTTTCTTTCATCTGCTTATAGGAAGGGAGAGCGTGAGGTGCCAGCCCGAGGAGTTGGTGTGTGGTGACCTGTGTGTGGCCAGTGTGTTCCGCTGTGATGGTCGTCTAGATTGTGTTGATGGCAGCGATGAGCAGCTATGTGGTGGGTGTGTCCTATAGAGTGTGATATATGTACTATGAACAACTTTTCATTCAAAAACTTGTTTGTTATTTTTTCAAGGTTCTAAAATGTTGTTTATTAATAGGATTAGGATGCTCTCCTAATGGTAGGAACGCAAAGCTTCTAACGAAAGGAAATCTGAATTTTATCTCTCCCTTTGTGTGTGTGTGTGTGTGTGTGTGTGTGTGTGTGTGTGTGTGTGTGTGTGTGTGTGTGTGTGTGTGTGTGTGTTGCGTCTATTTTTCCTAATTTTCTTAAGGTTTCAAGTCTTCCTCTACTCGAACTTCCATATTCTTAACCTCTACCATAGTTATCCTCAGCATCAGATAAAACAAGTACTATTCTTAAGGAAGAAATATATTTCTTCATGTACATCCTCAAGACATGATCTTTTTACTGTCGCGTCAATTGCATGAATAACTCAGTGACTATAATCAAATGTTTTTTTACATTAATGGCAAGTTTTCCACGTTATACATCTAACTTATTTCGTATATGGAAAAGAAAAAAAGAAGAAGAAAAACGTACGTTAGAGTACTGTGCATGAAGAAGTCTGATATTTGAGATGCTTTTAATTCCTTTCAATTCCTTTTACTTTCTTCTTATAAACTACTCATCACTACAGTCAAGCCTTTGCATCCACGGTGTTCTCAGGTGAATGCAAAGAAGGGCTGTTCCAATGCGATGACACTTGTCTACCTCTGCACCTACGCTGTGACGGAGACTATGACTGTCTTGAAGGCGAGGATGAGACTAACTGCAGTAAGTGTGCTTGGAATCCACAAACATTTTTTAAAGAATTGAAAACAAGATCGTAGAGATTTCAAGAATATCATTGCCGTGTTTGACAGCGACTGTAGTAATAATAATTTAAAAAAAAGTTTAAAATCGCCTGCTCATCTATTCGGTTAGGCCCCACTTTCCTTAGGACGCTTCTGTGTCAATTATTACTGCAGTGTGTGCTTATAATGCATTCCTATCCTAACCGTCATGATTAACTGCAAAGTAACAAATGTGACCCGAATGGAATAATATAACTTTTAATTTATCTTTGCTACTTCACAATTTTTCTGAGTATGAAAAAGACATTATACTTGTTTCGATTCATCAACCTGACGCTCATGACTTTCCGCAGATGATAGTGAGGACTGTCCGGCAGACTACCTTACCTGCTACACTTGGTTCTCTCAGTACTGTCTGCACCCCGCCTTTATCTGTGATGGGAGAAAAGATTGTTCTTATGCCTATGATGAAGAAGACTGCGGTAAGTGGGATCAAAGCGAAGCAGATAGTAGGAAAGGACGGTGTCTTCATAAAGAGGATTTACAGGAGAGAGCAGTATTATTGCTTTTTCCTACACGATATCTTGTGCTCGTATACGTATAATGAAGTAGGATAAGGTACTGAAATCTTGCCCATGACTCTCCCCATGCCTTTTTCAACAGTTTTCTTCATGTTCTCAGCAATACCTGAAACTAGTAAATATTACTTTCGAAGATAACACCAATTCCTACACATACGACATTATAACATTATCATTACATACATACGTCATCTTACAATTAAAATAATAAAATCTTGAATGAGTAACTAAGCCTCTGCGTCCCCAACTAAAAGTGAGGTGGGAATCATAACTATCCCATGAACGGATGGTCCTGTAAGTGGATGCACACAAACAACACAAACCAAGTCCTTTTAAAAGACTTTGGTAATGACTTTTCGTGCCGCTGTAGTGCCCCCACCTTCCACTTACGATTGATTGCGATCCTTGTCAGGTAGGCAATAATTGTTGAATACCACCCTGGTCATTCCTTAGACACCCAGTTCTATGGATCCTCCAGTATGACACTCTAGGAAGCTAGGATACAGATAACGTCTGCTCTTCAGAGACGTGAATTTCAGGGATGTAATAATTCTTGTGATAACTCTAGGGTTTATTCTTAAATTATAATATGGTACTCTTTGTACCTTCCTCTATGTTACTTCCTACTCTCCTTGTGGAGTCGTGTTATACACTAAACAACGACTCCTTCCTACTTCTCCTGTGAATCGTGTTATATACTAAACAACGACTCACCCTATCACGGATTACTTCCTTTCGTATGTTACCTTCTTACTCTACTCGTGACTCGTGTTATACACTAAACAACGACTCACTTCACCTATAATCTAATTAAAATAATCCTATCAATACCTCCTAGACCCTTCTATTTTTACACAACTCAGCCCGTCTCTCAGCTTCTACTCACGATACAGAAAACCAGGTACGCGGCGACCATCTCGTCAGTTCGTCCGTCGTCGTCCTCTTCTTAGTCGCTTCTTTCTTTGTCCTTATGTTCCTCTTCTTAGTCTCTTCTTTCTTCTTATCTTCAAGGCTCTTCTTCCTTCTTTGTCCTTGGATTCCTCTTCTTAGTCTCTTCTTTCTTTTGTGTCTCACAAGGCTCTTCTTTCTTCTTTGTCCTTGACTTATCTTCAGTAAGGTTTTTCTCTTTGCTAACCTTACGCTTGGTTAAGGATCTCTTCTTACAACTTGTATCCTTAGCTCTCTTATGAGACTCTTCTGTTACTTTCGTAACTTTCTTCTTCTTTCTCTTGTGAGCATCTTTTGTAGACTTTTAGTGAAGTCTTCTATTTCTCCCTTCTTGATGCTGAGTTTCTGCTGAGTTTGGGCGTGAGCGGGTCTAGAGATGAGTTTTCAGTGGACTGCTCGCTCTCGCTCTTCGTATGGTTCTGCTGTGTATGTCCTATCGCCTTCACGAATCTGGTTCAGTCTATCTGAGTCAGACTCTCGACTTACTCCCTTATCTCGTGATTAATAACTGTTTTAATATCCCTTTTGGATGGGGTACCCGTAGTGGGCCTCCCATGCTTTTAACCTCTTGCCCTTTGGTTGATGAGTACTTTTCGTTGTTTGGACAAAGAGGAGCTCAGAGGTCTTTGGCGGATCATCCTCTGATACATCTTAAAAGGGGAGGGGGCCTGCAGCTGGGCCTCTCGTAACATTCCGTTCCTTGTTACTCTGTATACTTCGTTCCTTCCTCTTGTTCTTCATTACTTTCTTCCTCATGTGTATTTAAAGTACTGCTTGTGGGTTCCAACATCGCACATTGTTGTGGATCGTTGTGAAAGTCGTTGTTGTGGTTATTATTTTGCCATGATTACTTTTTTTCAACTTTTCAGCTTCTTGTTGTTTCAGGTGAGTGTGGCGAAGGACTGTTCCAATGCGAGGACGACACCTGTGTACCTCACTACCTGCGCTGTGACGGCGAGTACAACTGTCCCGGGGGAGAGGACGAGAAGGAGTGCGGTATTTACTGAAGACATGTTTATATAGATTATTTTCAATTGCTTTTTAACATGATTTTTAATAAGTGTCTATCCACTCAACGCTCCAACTAGCATAGGTTCGAATTCTCTTCTTGCATGCCAGTGTAACCTTTAAGAAAGCCACTTTTATAATACTTTGGTAATACCGTGTAGTTTAACATACATATTAGATTCAAACTGTTGTTGTTCAACAGATGTATATAACAAATATTAAAATTCTTGAATGAAAATGAAATAGACCAAATGATGTGTTGTATTCTCTCTCTCTCTCTCTCTCTCTCTCTCTCTCTCTCTCTCTCTCTCTCTCTCTCTCTCTCTCTCTCTCTCTCTCTCTCTCTCTCTCTCTCTCTCTCTCTCTCTCTCTCTCTCTCTCTCTCTCTCTCTCTCTCTCTCTCTCTCTCTCTCTCTCTCTCTCTCTCTCTCTCTCTCTCTCTCTCTCAAAGAAACACTCACACACACACACACACACATGACTGAGCTGTAAGCCATGGGTTCCGCGACAGAGAGGTGCCATGGAGGGAGCCACCGCTGTACAACGGAGGGCGTCTGTGTCCCAGCCAGCAGCTTGTGTGATGGCTCGTACGACTGCCTCGACGGTTCGGACGAGATCTGTGGTACGTCATGTACTTGTGTTATTAAGCTTGGTCATACGCAACACCCCTCCCCACCCCCTCCATAAAATGTAATAGAAGTAGTTGTAGAAATAGTAATAGTAGTATTAACATTATTATTACTATTATTATTATCATTATGATTATGATTATTATTATTATTATTATTATTATTATTATTATTATTATTATTATTATTATTATTATTATTAGTAGTAGTAGTAGTAGTAGTAGTAGCAGTAGTAGTAGTAGAAGTGACTAGAGAGGCACTCAGTAGAGCGCAAGTACTACCTCTGCCGCCGCCGTTTATAATGGTGAATTTTTCTGACCTTGACATTTGACATTAACCTTTAAAAAGAACGATGGAATTAATAGTTTGGGTAGGCCCAATAGGGGGTATTACTATTATTGATCGGAAGTTATGGTGGGTTTTGACAGAATTAAGAAATTTTGGATATCCTGCAGGTCGGAGGCTCGTCGAAGGTGGCGCCCAATATAACGTCCAATGAGAATACTATTGGTGACTTTTAATTTTTCCTGACCTTTGCCTTTGACCTTGAACTTTCAAAATGTAATGGAATGAAAAGCTAGGCTAGGAGGTCTTGTTGATAACGTTTCATGAGGTTGCGATGCATTGTGTTGTCAGGAAGTTGCTAGCATACCGACACACAAACATACCTACAAACAGACAAACAAACAAAGTGAAATCATAACCTCTCACTCAACTCCGTTGACGGTGGCTACAATAATAATGATGATGATGATAATAATAATAATGATAATGATAATAATAATATTTGATGATAATAATAATAATTATACTACTACTACTAATAATAATAATGATAATGATAATATTAATAATAAATAATAATAATAACAATAAAGATAACATTAATGATCATGTTAATAATGATTCATGATAATAATAATTTGTGTTTTCAATTGTATATTTGACGATGAAATTACGAATTGTAAATAATTTTTGTTATCTCACTTAAGGAGGATCGTCTGCCTCATCACAGTAAGCATTGTTAACATTTTTCACTTTGCTGACCCACAGGAGAGTGTCCCATGAACTACTCAGCAGTGTGTGGCCGCTGCCTCCACAACACCCATCTTTGTGACGCTCATCCAGACTGCATCAACGGGGAGGATGAGCGTGGGTGTGGTGAGTCTCATCAAATTCTTCGTCATGCCATTGGTGTGCCATTTTTCTTGTTTTACGTTATGATGATACAAATAGTTAGCGACTCCCTCTAACGAATAACAAATGATCTATAAACGCTTTTTTCTTCCTCACCTCACCTTCATGTCCGCTGCTCACGTAAAATAAATCAAATAGTTGAAATAAAATCCTTAGCAATAGGCCGGTTATTTTAATCCGGCTTATTGCTGAGGATCTAATTAAGGCTACGTAGCATTTGAGAGATAAAATGCATATGTGAAAATGGTTAACTTCGATACTAGATAAAAGTAAATGAAAAAATAAATAAAACCTATTAATAAATATATCACAGTTGACAACATATGTAATAAAAAGCAGAATAAAATAAAATATAAACTACAGGATAAGTGATAAGGATAAGTGATAAGTGGGAATACTGACATCAGACGGCATCCGACAAAAAACGGAGTCATACTTCTCTTTCTAAACAACCGTAAAAGATCCATTCCAGAAATCATAGCATTAGATGGCTTATATTGTTATCTACTGGAATCTTAGCAACTGCTGAAAACCTGAATGCTTCTATCCCTAGACGGACAGCGTAAAAGAGTTTTAAATGCCGAGACGAGCGTCCGAGGCTGAGTACACCTACCATCATGCATCAATATATCCTGAAGTATGATTGCCGTGTGTAAGCGTAGGAATAACTTGGGAAATAACATTATACTAGAATAAGAGTTTGTATATACTCAGCTTTGATGATAACGCCATATAACCTTGGATGTCTGGCGCTTACTTTTTTTTTTTCGCATTAACTCACTCACTCTGCTTTAATGATATGGTGTGAAGTAAAGGTTAGTCTGCCAGGGATCAAGGTGCTAGCACAACTGGCATGAAATTCGTCGCTGGTACAGGAGGAGGTCACTCTATCTAATCCTTCTTTATTAGGATTTTGCCTAACGTATGCATCTTTAAGTTTGCAGTGGCTGTATCTTTAATTCTTGAGAAACAATATCTTTACTGTAAAGGGACTACAAGTTTCATAATTGAGTTTATGTTTGTACTCATTTGAGAGTCCTGCATGGAGGGGAGAGTCCTCTGTTTTGGCGAAGAGTCGTGCATCTACGAGTATCAGGTGTGTGACGGGGACGCCGACTGTATCAACGGCACGGACGAGCTTCAATGTGGTAAGTACGCGCCAAGCTAACTTTTCTTACAGCTCAGAAATTCAAAGTTTAAAGAACCGTTCTCATATATTGGTTAGCTGCACACGGAATTATTCTCACAATTCCAGATATGGCATGTGGAGAGGGGTACTTCATCTGCAGCGATTTTACCTGCGTGCACCAAATGTTTCGCTGTGACGGCATCGATGACTGTTGGGACGCTGAAGACGAAATGCATTGCCGTGGGTTCAGAGTGAAAGTGGTTGAAGAGTGAGCCTAGATCCCGAGGGCTTCCATCTTGCTTATATGTTAAATGTTATTAGGAATTTTGTGTCAAGATCACTAATCTAATTTTGCATTAATAGCGATATGTATATTCATGGTTTATTTATAATATAATAGCATCCAGGATGGTATAAAATTGATCATAAGTAATAGTAACTATTGGTTACTTGCTGGAAGAAAAATAAAATGTATTCTGAAAGGATTAAGTCATGAATGAAATAATAAACTAAAAAAATACATATGCTGGAACACCGTAAACAATGGAGTAAACGTGAAGGTAGTTTGCATTTGATAACATTAAAGCTGCAGTATGACACTAACACCTGAATGAACAGACTATTTACCTACAGAGCAATGTCCCAAAGATGTGATGCAGTGCAACGGCGGCCGATGTGTGGATCCGACCCGACGTTGTGATGGTTATGCGGACTGTGACGGCGCCCAGGACGAGAGGAACTGTAGTGAGTATAGCTCACCTAAATATTTAAGGTCACATGACAGCAGACTTCTGATTGAGAAAATTACTGCAAATTAAGCTGATCAAATTCATCAAAACGATGAGTATGAAATGCCATGTTAGTGTTAATCAGTGTTATGCTTCATTGTAGCTGGATGTAAACTGGGACTGCTTTGCGAGGACCTGTTCTCCAGCTATTGTGTTCCGCTGGAGAAAATGTGCGACGGACGAGCCGACTGTGGAAGTGGAGCCGATGAGATGCTGTGTGGTTAGTATTGAAAACATCACAAGCGTTGTCCTACAAGTGTGTTTGTTTATAGATATTATATTAAAAAGTCAACTCATCTGCAAAGTGGTGTAATTCTGATTGGTAAAATGATGTCATTCTAATGGATAACATGATTTCAGTCATGTTGTAGATGGAGACAACTGTCGACCGAAATTTCCGCGCCATATCCATTGCTGTTTTATATACAAACGTTTCTGAGTGGGAGTAACTATCATACTATGATAGCTAGTTCATGGTTTACGTACTGGATAGTAGAATCCCGTTGGAGTGGTGACGACCAAAATCAACATCACGGGCCATGCAATAGCTCAAAAGACTGAACAGTGACAGAAAGAGTTTCATCCAAAGATTCCTCAGCAGGAGCACTTCTGCTGCATTGGTCCTGTCTGACTAATCTTGAAACGCAAGGGAGAGGGTGAGGACGAGGACGAGGCTACAAATCACTATCATTGGAAGCACCTCCCAGGATCAGTACATACGGTATAATTGAGAGCCGTAGCGTGTATAAGTATAGTTCACAGTTTCAGACAGGACCAGTGGATTAGAGACAATCAGAAAAAATGAAAAATACATAAGGACGCATTCGATTTTCTTTAGTATCACATACAACACCTTAGACTTATTTTCCTTTTACAATTGCTTTTCTGAATAATAATAATTTAGAGCTGGTTAAGTGGTGCTGAATACTTTCACGTCAAGGACAGCTTATACGGTCAAGATAGGAAATTTTTATTGTAGAATATGAATGTTGTTACTTTATACATTGTTGATGCGCTTCGATTACTAGTCAGTGTTTGTAACTTAATGTAACTTAGTCTGTTTTTACTTTTCTGATTACTTTACCATTTTTTTCTTTTTCCTCCAACTAATACTCTATTTGCAGAAGAGTACGTGGAGGCATGTCCAGGACTCGACTTCAGGTGTGAAGATGGCAAGTGTGTGGCGGCCAGATACAGGTGTGACGGGGAAAGGGATTGTTCCGGCGGCGAGGACGAAGTGAACTGTGGTAAGACTAAATGGTACACACACACACACACACACACACACACACACACACACACACACACACACAC
>JAXIVD010004103.1:37500-38866 GCA_036785275.1 Cancer borealis | reverse complement strand
CATCATCTGTCTTATATATTGAGGCAATTTTCATCCATAAAATAATATTGAATGATGTTTCAGACGTACACCCGTGAGAATAGTGTTGGAGAGTCGTGGTGCTGGTGACTCGAGTACAGAACCCTTGACTCTCATCGTCTGATGAGTGGTAAGGGAACGTTCAAAACAGAGCGAACATTTTGATAAACACTTACACATGAAGGAGGTGCCAGGGATAAACCTACAAGCATTGTTGTAAAAAAGCCCCTCGCCCTCGTCTTCATTGCATGACTGACCTGATACGCTGTGTTGGACGGAGTACCTTCTCTTCTCCTCTAGGGGCAGAGGGGCTAAGTGAGAGGAATACATGTATGTGTATGTATGCATGGGTGTGTATGCGCACCTTGTCTCGGTTGCGCCATTTTAAATAAAAACATAAATATTTGTGAAAACTTTTTGAATTGCACAACTATATCCTGAGAGGCTCCTATGCAATATGCTTGAAAATGCAGTGCATGCAAACAGTGGGGACTTAAAATTGTACCCTTGCAACGTGACGCTTGAAAACTAAGCAACTTTATGGACAAGTTAGGAAGTGCATAACGAGTGATAGAGAAGTGCATGCATGGAATAACATATAGCATGTCAAAACATACGCGTATTGAAGCATCATAAAATTATTAAGAATTATAGAAATAGAGATAAGCAGAATATGTGGCAAGAAAATGAGTAAAGTGAAAGTGCAAAAGATAGACTTGTTAAGCTGGGAAACAGCGTAAAGCGAAACAAACCATCAAGGGGAGGAAGAATGGAATAAAAAAAAGTGTTGTAAGAAAACTTTGGTAATCTTGCACAGTGCCGAGACACATGGGAAGGATGGTGAAGGTCATTGTCCAGCTGTGTGCTAATAATGACTAATGATGATTACAATGGGATTATATTGTAGTCTCTTGTAAGCGATAAGTAGTTTGACGAGAGAGGAGAGATGAGAGAGAGTGAGGAGAGAGAGAGATGAGAGAGAGAGAGAGAGAGAAGAGGAGAGAAGAGAGAGAGAGAGAGAGAGAGAGAGAGAGAGAGAGAGAGAGAGAGATAATAAGACAAACATACAAATAAGAAAGTGCAGTAGACTACAACAAAGCTTCAAATTAATTTAGCATTATAAATAAATGAATAATGAATGTGAAGATAACAATTCGGTTCGGGTTCCATTCAGGTAACTTACTCCATCTCCGTGTTTAAGTGACCCATCGAACTCGTTCAGGCAGCAGCGTCGGTCATCAACAGGATTGTCGGTGCAGGGGTGTCGTTGCCAGTCCTTGCATTTGTGGTGGATGTGTGTTAACTTCACCATTACCTGCAGGGGGTCGTGTGTTGCCCTCTCTTTGCT
>JAXIVD010004103.1:17500-25000 GCA_036785275.1 Cancer borealis | reverse complement strand
ACGTACTTATCAGTAATGGTATAGGGACGTAGCTATGAGGCTGGATATGTCAGAGCAGAAGACAGGAAAGGAAGATCTCAAAAACTACAGTGATTGAAACAAATTGGTCAATCCTACCAAGAGGTTTTTGAAAAGGTTTGAGTGCCTGAATTATTGATAGGATTGAAAACAGTAAGACCAAAACACTTCTTCCATCTTGTTAATACCACATCTTAAAACAGATAATAATTATTTATTCGTATGTTCATGCCATTCATTATCATATATCTAACGAGTTGGAAACATAAATCATTCATGAGCTCTTCCTAAAGTGAAAAAGCGTCATGAATTGCCTGAAAACGTAACAAAACTAGTTACTATTAAAACAAATATGCAAACGACCTCAAACTGTTCAAGATACTAGCAAAGAAAATAAATAATACCAGAAAAACGAGTGAAGATGAAAGTCAGTATCAATATTGTTATGGAAGTGGAGAAAGTTTTGGATATGAACAACATATCTATTAAATCTATTTAACATTATTGTGTACATTTTGTCAGAAGAGTTTGATTGACAGTCCTTCAGAACTTGATGCTGCGCGTCAGTGTATAGGAAAACAAATCGATATATACAATTGCATATTTGAAATTGACTAATGTAGTTAGACTTTATTTATATTAAATTTTAATGTACCATGATATGATTATGAATTATGAAATTATTTAAAGGGTACTTACACGCATTCACATTGGCATACATCACTACCACTACCACCAAATGCCACTCTATCGTATCGTATAGTTGCCAGATATCGTCATCAGCACGAACAATTATTAAAATGGTGACAATATTTCGTACAGTAGACTTTGCAAGATGTACACAGATGCCCTGAAGTTCCATGTGATATTTATAGTGTCTAGATTAGTTTTCTTCCACAAGCAGGCAGTGTATGACAAGGGAATATCGGCCGGGGAGTTTTTGAGTGCAGTACACGTAAAATGCCAAGAAACATTGGACGGACACTGAGAAGGAATGAAAAAAAGTGGCCAAGACGAAGATGATGCCCTGCGAGAGAGAGAGAGAGAGAGAGAGAGAGAGAGAGAGAGAGAGAGAGAGAGAGAGAGAGAGAGAGAGAGAGAGAGAGAGAGAGAGAGGGAGAGAGTGAGAGAGAAAGAGTGAGAGAGAGAGAGAGAGAGAGAGAGAGAGAGAGAGAGAGAGAGAGAGAGAGAGAGAGAGAGAGAGAGAGAGAGAGAGAAGAAAAAAATACCTTCAAATATATTTATTTGACTGCCTCTCTATTAGCTTCATTTGTTCATCCTCTGTGGTGTGTGTTTCCATTAGTCGATACGAGCGGTACATTGTTGTTAGTCATATAGTGTGCATCTTGCCCATGGCTTGCACACGATCCCCTAGCTTCCCTCGATGAAACAGGGGCCGCCCACACATACCCTCAAACAATCTTGTACACTTATCATGTCGCTCCTGTTCCTATACCCTAAACCACATACGTTCCTTTCATCCCTGTATATTGTGTACACAGCTCCCCATTTTTCACCCTTATAGATATAACCATGTTAATTTGTCTTTCCGGATTAATCAACACCGTAGGGCAACACTTTTTACAACCTTTTCTTTCCCCGTCCGGCAAAGCTTCCACTACTAAACTCCAACCCTTCTCTGCAGAATACAAGCAGGATTAAGTTTCCTATTGTTGTGCGGACTCAAACGATAATGAACACACACGCGGAAGCGCCAGGATGTTTACTCTCGTATTTTGAGTCGTGTGAATGTGATCTTTCCGGAGAGTTTGTTGATTCTCTCATGTAACATAAGTGATGAGACGACATGCGAAACTGAGGAAGACAATGAGAGAGAACAAAAAATAGAGAGAAAGAGAAAGAGGAAAAGAAAGAGAGACCTGGACAGATGGACAGGCACACCGACGCACACAGACAGACAAAGAGACAGACAGACAAAGACAGAAACAGAGAGGTAGACAAACAAGCAAGGGGAACACAAACAGAGACACATAAATAACAGACTTCAAAATAGATTCAAACTGAAATTCACGGCAGAACAGAAATACGAGAAAGAAACTGAATGCTACAGACAGAAGGGGAAAAAACGAGGAGACAAGCAAAGAGAACAAGGGAACAAAAAAAAATAGAAAGAAAAGAGAAAGGAAGAGAGAGAGAGAGAGAGAGAGAGAGAGAGAGAGAGAGAGAGAGAGAGAGAGAGAGAGAGAGAGAGAGAGAGAGAGAGAGAGAGAAGAGAGAGAGAGAGAGAGAGAGAGAGAGAGAGAGAGAGAGAGAGAGAGAGAGAGAGAATTATAACGTACGGACAAGCATACCCAGATAAATACTAACAGAATCACGTAAAAGCCACCTCTTACACACACACACACACACACACACACACACACACACACACACACACACACACACACACTTGAACACGGAGAACCATTTAAGAACGCCGTGTCCGATGGAGCTCCAAGTAGCAGTGAGAGGAGCATCTGAAACTTTGACCAGCCAACTGTGAGGATTAGGAAGGAGTGCACCTGTACGCTGCAACTTGACCAAATGAAAAAGGATATTTCTGTTCGGTGCCTCAGGGGACCACACGACACGCGGCAGGCACAGAGGAATACCAGGTGGAAAGGATGAGGGGAAGTAAAATGTTAGTAAAAAAAAATAAAATGCCTCCTGAATATTTCTTGGAAAAAATTGCACTACTAGACTTAAGGAAGAAATGTATGATTTGTTGTCCTTTTTTTAAGTGGTTTTGTTTATTTAGGGAAGTGGTTTGCTCTTTCGATGTGAAGTGTTTGTATGGTGTGTGGTATAATAATGTTTTGGTGCATGTTGATGTTGAAGGAAGTATATGCATGGGACAAGTGCTAGACTTAAATTTGGGCATTATAAAGTAGTTCTTTGTATGTGTTTTTGTGTATGTTTTTTTTGTGTTCTATGGCGGTTTTTTTTTTCGTGTGTGTGTGTGTGTGTGTGTGTGTGTGTGTGTGTGTGTGTGTGTGTGTGTGTGTGTGTGTGTGTGTGTGTTTGTATATTTGTGTGAGGATCCGTGTCTGCATGTAAAAGTGCATGTGTATACATATATATGCCTGTTGCACGCGCACTTTTCTACACATGAAGTGGATAACACCTGATGTACTATAAGGTAGTGCTGAAGGAAGTACCGCTAATAGTTAAGAAACCTGCAAATTAAAATCTACTCATAGAATTGTTAGAATGAGAGTGTAGAGAATGAATTTGTAGTTACTAGTATCTTTGTGGAGCCCAGACGCAAGAGTAAAGTAAAGGTGCATCGTGCCACGCGCGCTCGACGGCTCCCTGACGTCACTGCTCGCTCCCAATCAATAGTCGTGCATCACCGTCTTCAGAGGCCCCTGCTGCATGATTCCCTGCCCCTCCCCTTCCCTGCCGCGCCCTGCTTGTCCTACATGCCCACCCCAACGCCCTCCAACGTATAATTATAGAAATAGTTTGTTTTACTTTTTCTTTCACTCGCTTTTCTTTTTTCTTTGCCGCATTCCCTTCGTCCACACCACCACCAGCCCCAAACACCCAGCGTCATCCAGTTGTTCCTCGCCATCACACCACCTCTCTTTCCTTGCAGCCTCGCCACCTACAATAAAACTCGCTGTTGTCAGCATACGCTTACAGTCAGCCTCTGTTACACCTTCTACCCGTCGCCCTATTTTTTCCTTCTCGTATTCTTTTCCTTCCCTTTTCCTTTCCTTTTCCCAAATATACCCCGCCGCCTACCTCCACGAGAGCTTATAGGCGGCTGTAACAGTAACCCTCGGCCCGCTGCATCCCCTTGGGGTTCTGGATACTTTGCGGCAGGACTCTCCCACTCTTTCAGTCTGACCTGGACCATTTAGCAAAACTATTCCAAGCAAGTCAGTTCTCCCTTCCTCCCTCCTTCCATCCGTGACTTAACTATCGCCGCCCAGTTACGGCATATACCCTCAACTTCCTTCTTTTTCCTTCTCTCTCTTCTCTCTCCACTTCTCTTCTTGTTCCCCTTTCTTCGTGTCTTCTCTTACTTCCCATCTTCAAAATTTATCTCAAATTGAAAAGTGTGAAATATAGAAATTGTGAATATATCCACTTATTCGTATGATCAAGAAAAAATAAGTTTCACGTGTATTTCATTCACTTTAATTTGACACTATTTATCGTCGTGTATCTTAGAATTTCACAACTTGAAATGCTTGAGTTTAGTCAGTGTGGCCAGAATGGACCCAATCAGACCTTGGTTCCTCCGTGCGACCCCAGCGTGGCCTCCCTTTGGAATCAGTGGGAACATTACGGCCCACTGAGGTTTGCAGACCCTTCCTTAGCCTACACATGTTTGTAAAATGACCTCTATTCACTACGGACACACTGCTTCTCCTTCCTTCTCCTCCCTCGCATTCCTTTCTCTCTCTTCTCTTTTCATAGCGCTCCGTCTCCTCCCATTCTGACCGTCTTCCTTTCCTGCCCATATTCCTTTCCCACCTCACCTCCCTTCCTGCAATTCTTCCCTTCCTGCCACACTTCCTCTTCCTACCTCTCACCCTCCCCCGATCTCCCATCTCACCTCCTGCCCTAATTCATGGCTTCCCCCTCTCTCCGAAGAGTTTTTCTTCTCTCCCTTCCTTCTTCCTCCTCTCCATTCCCTCCTCCTCCAGGATCCCCGTGTCCTGTCTACATTGTACTAAATCTATTTCTTACTCTCTACGAACATCATCTTTTGTTTCATCTCTCTCTCTCTCTCTCTCTCTCTCTCTCTCTCTCTCTCTCTCTCTCTCTCTCTCTCTCTCTCTCTCTCTCTCTCTCTCTTTTTCTTCAACTTCCTTTTCTTTTGTGTCCTCTTCTTGCTTTTCAGTTAATGAAAATATGTCTGTCTGTCATCCTCCCTGCCTGGCTGCCTGCCTTCCTCCTTCCCTCTCTTCCTCCCTCCCTTCCTCTCTCCCTTTCTCCCTCCGTCCCTCCCTCCCTCCCTCCCTCTCTCCCTTCCTCCCTCCCTCCCTTCCTTCTTCTCTCCCCCCTCTCTCTCTCCATCCCTCCCACCCTCCCAGCCTCCCTGTTTGTCTACCCGCCCACCAACCAGAAAACTTACCTCCTTCCCTGTCATTTTCCCTGTCTACTTGCACTCGTACGCGCTCGCACACACACACACACACACACACACACACACACACACACACACACACACACACACACACACACACACACACACACACACATACATGTACGTATGCCCAAATGTAAGCAAGGTTACTTCTCATGTATTGTACCAGCTCTGTAGTTTTCGATATATATAAGCTTTGGAAAGAATCCTCAGCATCCAAGGTATGTCTCTTTCTTGCCAACGTGAGATGGGCGTCTGTCGTTGCGTCTGTCTTGCTGATTGACTTTCTTCTACAGACTGGAAATAGTCGTCAGGAAACATTAAAGTTGTGCCGCCCAACCACTTATCTGCGAAGCCTTCCAATAATTAGCTTGACCTCAAAGGAAAGTTTCTTGATTATTTTCTTTGTATTTACAGTCTTAATAGTGTCCCCTGGCATGGTGCTAACTCATTTATCATCAGAAATTCATGTGTCATTTCACAATTAATACATTTTTGGATCTTATAGGATTTTAATATAAGAGCTCATGATTTATTATCTTCTATTCGTTAGATATATGATAATGAATGGCAGGAACATATGAATGAATTGTTTTTGTATGTATGTATTATCGATATTGAGAAGCGGTATAAACAAGATGGATGAAGTGTTTTGGTCTTACCGTTTTCTATCCAATCAATAATTCAGGCACTCAAACCTTTTCAAAAACCTCTTGGTAGGATTGACCAATTTGTTTCAATCACTGTAGTTTTTGAGATCTTCCTTTCCTGTCTTCTGCTCTAACGTATCTAGCCTCATAGCTACGTTCCTATGCCCTTACTGATAACCACGTTGCTATACTCTTACAGGCCTTTGTAGCCATGCAGGTAAACCATCGATTGGACACCTGAGTATCTCACTTACAGCACTTTATATATGGGCAAAATACCATTTTTTGGTCTTACTTCATTGTATACTTTTTTTTTACTTATTAGTGCGCGCGCGCGTGTCTCTGTGTGTGTGTGTGTGTGTGTGTGTGTGTGTGTGTGTGTGTGTGTGTGTGTGTGTGTGTATGTGTGTGTGTGTGTGTGTCTTGATGTAGAAATTAATGACATTCGTATCCTGCTAATTATATATGACAATCATATTTCACTGTAGCTGTCACTATAATTTTGTTTCTCCTTAAATGTATTGGTATGTGTGTGCGTAGCTAATGGCAAATTCAGCATATGAGAAAAATGCGAGTGTAATAAAAATAATACACTGTAATTCCATCCTAATAATGTATATATAATCGCAAAGGCACTTTCAGTCGTCGGATTCCAATCATATAATCAATTACTTCTTTTTTTCTTCTCTCTCTCTCTCTCTCTCTCTCTCTCTCTCTCTCTCTCTCTCTCTCTCTCTCTCTCTCTCTCTCTCTCTCTCTCTCTCTCTTCCGTCTCTCTCTCTCTCTCTCTCTCTCTCTCTCTCTCTCTCTCTCTCTCTCTCTCTCTCTCTCTCTCTCTCTTCTATCTATCTCTCTATCTCCTTATGTATCTTTATTACATAGCCTTTATACAGATGTTTCTCGCTTTATAAGGAATTAATACAGAGTCGGGAGCCACCCAGTATGAGCAGCAGCAGTTGATACAGTGTTACCGTCAGCATTTATTGTGAGGCTGGGTTGGATCACCGTCACCACCTTGCTTTTCTTGGTTGTTTTTTCACGGTCATTGGTCAGCTGGTGCCGCATGATGTCTTTTCACACGCGCCTCGCCTCTCTTAAGTATATCATTTTTGCTCGTGTCGGTGATGGAGTAATTAAGTAAATTGGGTCACTAGACGTATCACGTCTTTTTTTTATGTATAAGTTTCAATATATATTTTTCTGTTTACAGTTCTAAGCATTCTGATTGCAAAAAAATATACAAGGAATGGTCTGCGTCGTGCTATTAGAAGAGCCATTTATTAATTCATTACTTTTTAATATCACTGTGGAGTTTTTTTATTTGTTTTTTTATTTCCCTAGACTAAGCTCTTTATCAGTTTTTCTTTCCCTTCCGGCCTCGTTTCCTTTTTCCATGTCTTCTTTCCTCTCCCTCTGCCGCTGTGCCCCTCGGCTGGGCTGCATTAGGGCTCCCCACATTCAACCCTTTGTCACTGCGTTCCGTGTTTTCTGTCCCGCCCAGAACACTACGAGTGGCGGCCTGGCAGCGTTGTCACTCTGCGTTTTCTTTCTTATTATTTTTCCGACCTCTCTCGTGTGCGTTCTCTCTGATTCGTTCCACCTTTGCCCACGCCCTCCGACCTTTGCTCTATTTTCTTTTCTCCATTCTCTTTCATGTAGCTTAAGGCTTTTCCTTGTGTACTTTTTTACTCCTTCTATGTACTTTTCTCACTCGTTCTTACATAAATTTTG
>JAXIVD010004103.1:0-10000 GCA_036785275.1 Cancer borealis | reverse complement strand
CCTAGGATTGCATCATTGCCATTAGTTGTAAGCGTTCTTTGCTTCCTGTCACCGTGATACTAAATGTGTAAACATTATTTGGATTTAGGAACATATGAATACATAGGAAGCACAGGTGACGGCAGGCCAGTTGGACCATGACGAAGTTAACTGCTTATTAGAAATGTGTTTTATTAGTATGAGGTCAATGAGAGTACTGGTAGCACAGAAAAAGTAACTTCAATAAACATCTTAATTTGGTAATACCCTCTACCGATGAAATATATCAAAACATTTATAAAGATGTTTTGCTGCATTTACTGTCCTACTGACAGACTCATCTTCTTAGTGCCACGACATGTTGAGAGCATCACTATAATTCACTTATTTTTTCTGAAGTTTCATTGACACCCAAATAGTAATAAGCTGATGCGATGTCACTAACAGCCAAAGATGCTCTCCCTCCTGTTTTATTGTTACCAGCATTATAAATATCTTCCTCCTACTTCTACGGTTTGCAAATACAATAAAAATCGGCAGTGCACTACAGTGTTAACAAACAAGAAACAACCTCTTCTTGTTTATGGAGTGCTATCAGTATCCATGACATTGTTCTCCTACCACGTGACTATGCTACTCCAACGTTGGAAATAGTCAATAGAACTATAGCGTTTCCGAACACCCAACTCCTACAATGCTGCAAACATTGCTAACATGGTTTCTAAACAGCCGCAACTATTGAACTATAGAAACATAGTCCGTCCACTACTACTATTTTACTTCATCTTTAAAACTTTTCGTTTCCCCCATGTTCTACAAACATTTCAAAACGTAGGATTTCAGTGCCCCACAAAAGCGTAACAAGGGTGCTACTGATAGTTGTAAAAGTTTTGCAATTTTTTTTCTATGCATTACTTCTTTTCACACGAAACCAGATAAAAAAACATTGAAATACAGGGATACTGAAAGAAATGCAATTGAATGCGAATCTTTATTTAGTTTAATGTGCGTTAAAAATGCTAATTTAATGTAATAGGCAAGTTGAAATAATTTTCAGATTCTTTGTTAGATAATAATGGAATCAAAATTACAAAAAAATACTACAAGGAAAAAGAGGCTGGGAAAATTTCCTGTGCACGATAACTTTGCGGCAAGTTCTTTCCGTTCTTCACCTGGGAACGGATATTGCAAGCTGGCCTTGGGGCGGCATCTGTGTCCGAGTGTGTTATCAGTCTTTGTGGCCAGCAGACCTGCGCTAAACACACTGGCAGCTGGAGGTGATCTACGGTGACAGGCACTATCGCCCGGCTCTTCCTGATAGCTCTCTCTCTCTCTCTCTCTCTCTCTCTCTCTCTATATATATATATATATATATATATATATATATATATATATATATATATATATATATATATGTATATATATATATATATATATATATATATATATATATATATATATATATATATATCTCTCTCTCTCTCTCTCTCTCTCTCTCTCTCTCTCTCTCTCTCTCTCTCTCTCTCTCTCTCTCTCTCTCTCTCTCTCTCTCTCTCTCTCTCTCTCACTTGCTCTCGCTCTCGCTTTCTCTCTCTCTCTCTCTCTCTCTCTCTCTCTCTCTCTCTCTCTCTCTCTCTCTCTCTCTCTCTCTCTCTCTCACTTGCTCTCGCTCTCGCTTTCTCTCTCTCTCTCTCTCTCTCTCTCTCTCTCTCTCTCTCTCTCTCTCTCTCTCTCTCTCTCTCTCTCTCTCTCTCTCTTTCTCTCTCTTATTTTGCATGTTTTATCCTTTCCTGCAACATTTCCTTAAGGTCCTCCCTATTTATATTTTTTCACAGCAACCTTTGATTTACGTCTTATAATACTTTACTTATTTACTTGTCTTTGTTATGCACTCCACTTCTTCACTCCCTCACTTTATTTTACTCCCTTCCACCCATAACACTTTCTGCCTGGCCCTCGATACGCCACTGCCCGTATATATTTTATCTTTCAATTGCGTTTCAGTGATATCACATTATCTGTCAGTAAATTAGTAGTGATGAAACAATGTGTCAACTGTCTTTACGCAAACAAAATACAAGAGTGAAGTGTATCACTGTTAATGTGTCAGTAAAGGGGAAACAAGTATATATAACACTCTTGATGTAAAGAAAGAAAGACAGCGTAAAATCACGAGAAAGTGAGCTTCACGTGTTGCTCAAAAGTGATTACATTGACTCCCAAGAATAGTGGTTGTTAAATAATTACTAACTAGTCATTCGTTACAAGAGTTTAATAATTGTTACTGATTATATTTAGAGTGATTAGAATGCATGTATCAGTGTTGATTTAAAAGGCGTTACTGTTTTTTCTATATGTATTATTAATGTGCATATATAATAGTAGATAAGCAATCTGCGTCATTATTCTCAATTTCTGGGGATATCCAAACTAGAATACTAATAAAATTACTAATATATTACTGGTTTATTTATTACACATTATTTCCTTCACTTTATGTTGTGTGTATTATTGACGTGAAAATTGCGCCAAAACCACTACGCCTGATTCTTCTTTTTTTTCATCATAAACTTGTTTAGTAGCTGTTCGTTCACAGTGTAATATTATTCGTATGGGAACTTGCGATATTAATTAGAGAAATTATAAATGGAATCAGAGCAAATTAATTCAGTTAATCATAACCGGTTAATCTGTCACCATCTTGTACACGTAATCCTTATTATAGTAATGCTCTTGTTTGAGTGGCAGTTATTATTGAAATGGTTTCACTGTGTTATGGGTATTATCTCTTGGTCCGGACGCTACACTACAAGGATGGATACGACCTCGTTCTTTGGCCCATTCAGGTGTTACGCAAGGCATGTATCCATTGTACGTACTGTTAACTGCAACCAAGCTGTAGTAGGGAAACACTAGCAGGTAATAAGTAATTGTTAGGTAGGGTTCAGCATAGGAACGACAGGTATGTTTGGCGACTGCGGAAAGGTATGAATGAGGCATTTCCTCGCAATAGAAGAATGGAGGAGAGGTTAGGAGGGGCATCTTCATTAATTGGGTGAAGCTGTATCGTAACAGGGTGGAATGTTGGCCTACTAAGAAGATATTGTGATTTTTGGAAAGTGTGAGGGCAGAATATGTTGTCTACATGGAATTAGGAGGTGTAAGGATAGAACGCGTTGTCTATGGCAGGGTATGAAATATACTTTGCTGGGTTTTATCTCACAAGCTTGAAATAAAACGAGTGGTTGGTTCTGTGTTGTCAAAAATTAAGATGAATGTTATCGACTTAAGTTATGCTACTATTTCCTCTGTTACAAACTTCCCGTTGAGACCAGCTTCATCACTTTGTAAATAATAAGCGGCAAGGTCTGTGCTGCTGCTCTGTGTTTCATATAACTATTCATTGGTCATAATCCAGCTATTGAGTTAGGTTTATCATCGGTGTTATTATAAATACCACTGAAACTACATAATGGTAACATCAATATAATTACAACGTGTGTTAAAACTTTCTACTCCTGTTATTACAATTATTATTCCATTTGCATTGTTAATACCTCCACTTATTACAAACAAAAATTACACCTTCACTATAAACAATTGCTGCTATAACTGTCACCTCCACCCCCATTACAATTATTATTTTTACTGCTACTACTACTACTACTACGACTACTACGACTACTACGACTACGACTACTACTATTACTACTACTACTACTACTACTACTACTACTACTACTACTACTACTATTCTACTCTATTACTGCTACTACTATTACTACTATTACTACTACTACTACTACTACTATGACTACTACTACTACTACTACTACTACTACTACTACTACTACTACTACTACTACTACTACTACTACTACTACTACTCAGAACAACACTTTAATTTTTGATATACCTGTTAGTAAGGGGATGGATCTACTGCTGGGAAAAGCAACACCATCAACAGACTATAATAATGCCAAGAAATTAATGAAATACTGCTAAATTTGACATTATTAGAACGGAAATGCACAATACATTTCGTTAATATAGTGTACTTTGATATGGGATTAATTGAGTCACATATCAAGAATAACGCAAATAGAAATAGTTTCAGAAATTGTATTATAATATGTATTAAGATCAATCATCTTGCCGTATATTTGGATAAGGTTTGTAGTTACGTGAAAGACTGTTAAGTTATTAGCAAGTGTTAGTGACTTTTTACAATGATCTCTATAGGGTTGTTCTGGTGTTCTTCCGCATATCTCTTATATCATGTCAGTTTTGTTGCCGCACTGGGAATAAAGGATATAATAGTGGTGAGACTTAATTTTGGAGGTGGATGACACAATCAATCAATCATTGGGGACATAAGCCAGGGGTTGCATCGCTTCGCTAACCATCTGACGTTTATTCAGTAGGAAATGCCAATACCACCAGCTGTTATTGTTTTTCATTTATACATATACCATTGATATTAAGGATTTTAATCTGTTTGTGGGCATTCACTTACTACTTCATAGATAGAGATTATTAGCGCTTCACATCTAGTTTTTGAGCCTGTGTACATATGAGAAATAACATGATAAATGTTTGGTATTGTACAACTGTGATATTGCGAAGAACCAAACACGCAACGAAATAGAAGTGGTGTGTTTTTTTTTGTTTCCAAAAAGACTCGTATTGAAGGTTATGGTAATTTCAAGGGTTTCGAGTTTCTTTTTGACATATCATGTTAGGTAAGAATGAAGGTGAAGACGAACGTTACCAGAAATATTTTCTTACACGTTGAGTGCGAAACTAACATTGATACTTATTCACTTTAACAATAATAGCATACATTGAATTGGCACCAAAACAGATAAAAAAAGACCGAGAAACCTTAATAGTTGCATGGAAATATCTAGTTCTGTGATAACAAAGGCACATGTAAGGCTTAATAACTATGTGATGGGTATGTACTATTTAAATAAACAATAAATGACCGTATAACGGTGTTTCCATTGTGCCAATTAAGCCTTACAATAAACTGCACGTCCTTGGCGGCGTGCATCAAGCAGAGTGCACAGAGGCAAGGTCAGTATAGAGGCAATTTTAGATCGGCTAAGGGTAGACTCCCTTTACTGACCTTGCACAGAGAGGTAGCGAGAGACAACAAACTGCAAAGTCATGCCAGCGAGAGTATCGATGTCTGTCTTCCACACGTTGCAAAATAGAATACAATTAATAAAATTACTAATTACTGAAGAATCGGCAGTTGTTAAAATGCCTGATTATATTTTCCATTTTTTTACCGTGATCAAATTTGAGTGGTAAGAAAAAGCTGTTAACATCTTATGTAAATATATAATTGTGTTTTTCAAAGAATAAAGCTCTCGAAAACTGTTGGCAAGATGGCTTCCTCATATGAGACTCAAGGTCGTACAATAAATCTCGCAGGAACCTGACAGTAAGCCGTGGAGTGTAATAACATCGTCATCATGTTACTCATTCGTTCCTTCTGTTTCGGCTGCAAACACATTGAGTTATGAGATAAAAGCAACACATTAAAAATGCCTCGGCGTCGTTGTATTCTAAGCTTGACAACCATTGCCTGTCGAGTAGTTCTCAATACTCTTCGAAACATAATAATACATTTACGAATGAAGAGAATAGTAAAAGGAAATTCTGGTGTTATTTGCAGCAAGGCCTTATCTTCCCAAAATACCTCTGCTGTTATAAACTCTCCATGGTGGACATGGCAGGATTATTACAACACATTGGAAAAATTTGGATTTTGAAGTGCTGGTCCACCAACAGCTTTAAGTATGAAAAGTACTACCAGATGTTTAGTACATATACAGCAAAAAATAGTGTTAGTAATAATGGGCAGAGAAAGAAAGTCATGTGTATTCAAACTCACGAGGAGCATGTAATACGGAATGGCAGCTGTATCGTTCCTGGGAAAGTCGAACTTAAGTAAAGATAAGTTTATAAAAAAAAAAAAAGAACCGAAATTTGGTTTGTTTGTTGCATTGAATGGTATTTAGTGTATATCTAATATCTACTCACTTATTTGAGCCTCCTACAAATTATCATACATTTCTTAGTATAACTAGTGTATTCAGTGCAGTGCTGAAACGAGTTAGAAACATCCTACTATGCGTATCAGAGGCCGCTTTACATCTTAATTTTATAGGAATAACTGTAACAAACTGTTAGATTAGTCTTATATTTTTTGCAAAAATAGTTTCAGATCTTTCGCTAATTTTCTTTAAATGTATAATAAAGGCACTTGTCTCATGTCTCGTAACGTCACGGTAGCCTCGTATCGATTGTTAATTTGTCGCACAGGGAGTTAACATTACGAATCAAGAAATAGGTGTTTGATAATAAACTTTTTTGTTAATAAATCATATATGAGAAAATCAGCGGATAGTCTAAAACAATTTTTGCCAAAATATGCGACTAATCGATCAATATGTTACATTGTCATTGTATAAAAATGATATAATACCGCCTCTGAAACCCATAGTGTGTATGGAAATGTATAGAACCTTAAATACGGTTGGTCGTGGTGTGCTGTTTTACAATCATATACGTGATGAAAGAGATAAGAGAACGGTTAAACAACCAACAAAAAAATATATGATTGAGATAAAATGTGAAATATGGATAAACATTGAAAGCAAAAAATACTATGTAACGAACTTCACAATCCCAGTACAATGAAACAAGAAGAAAAAACTGTATCACAAAGGCACTTAGAAGAAGTAAATAAAATAACGTTGAATTCATGATGCACTGAAAAAGCTCTTAGTATGCATGAAAGAGAGAAGGTGGTCCGTGCACAATGACCCAAACAACAGTGGGAGGAACAACAGCAACCGTTCGGACCAGTTTTGTTCAGGAACCCTTCTTAGGACGCACTGTTGGCTATCACACGCGTTAGTAGCCTTCATTCACCGCGACTTTTCAACCCTGCCTCACCGACCTCTAATCCGGTTGATCGCGCCTCACTTTTCCAGGATATTTCGGTCATACAGTTACAGTGGACACTTTTGAGTTGAAAGGTGAAATAAAATTGTGAAGAAATATTATAGAGCGTTATTATAGGTTGCTTAAAATAGTTTGTTCTTCTCTGTCGTAATGTTGCAGTTTACTGAAATATGTATGGCATTATCAATATTCTAATAAATTGGTGTTATTGAAAATTATTCTCTAGCCTCTGCCTTTGCTTTGACCTTTTGTCTAATCCTTACAAATCATTGTATTCCCTCCATACCTCTTTCTTGGTCTTGCTGCCTTGGCTAAGTACTTCATCGTGATTACTATATTTTTTTGTAGCGGAATGTTACACAAACATTGGGTTAGATGAGGTTTCACGTCTTAGTTTTTTTTACCTTGTGCATTAATAATCAATCAGTCAACTTGTGTGCTTGTTAATTAATCAGTCAGCCTACCAGTCAACTTGTCAGTCAGTCAGTCATTTATTCAAACAGTTATTCACCTAGTCAGTCGGTTCGGCAGCCAACAGACAATCAATCGATCAGTAGGTGAGCATGCCTGTACATTCATACACACGTTTCAGGGACTAGCATAGTGATTAGGCAGTAATTTGTGAACTACTATTTCTGGTTGTTCGAACTTTGAGATCGAAGCGTTTGGACAGGTGCTCGCTCTTCATCGTGCACCATGTACTTTATAAAAAAAATGTTCACTATTTCAGATTTCTCTCACTTCTTTATGCAACACCAAGTGTTGCTTTTCAAAGTTACGATGACAGTTCTCCTGTAAATGGAGGAAAATTCCAAGTCTGCCCTGCAGACAGTCAGCCTTCGGGCTTGATTCGGATGGGGCGCACCACACAACGAATGTTATTGAAGATTCCAATACTTTGCGTGAATGTCAATGGCTAGGCATACTGCAGAACAAAAGGATGGTTGATGGGCAGAGACCATGAGCAGTTTTTTTCTTGATTCAAAAGATTGATACGAGATAGGGCAGGCAGCTTATTTCCGAAAACTGTATCACATTTTCAGCCGCTCCGCCCTCGCCAGTGATGTAGGGAGACTCTGCCTCGTGATTGGCTGGCTTACTTTTGGCTCTCCATCCCCGCCTTTCCCTCCCGGTCCCTTCTCTTCTCTCCCGCTCGCCGCCCGTCCCCCTCACCCCGTTTTCTCTCCCGCATTTGCACTCACTCCCTCCCTCCCCCCTCCTTCCAACCCACTACCCCATTTTTCTCTCCCCACTTTGTCCTCTTCCTCCTCTCTCCCATCCCCCCTTTTTATTCCCTCTCCATTCCCCTTTTTCTCTCCCTCTCTGTGCAAGTGCACAGAGGTTAGGTTAGGTTAGGTTAGATTAGGTTAGGGAGAGAAAACGGGGGTGGGGGGGGGAGACGGGCGGCGAGCGGGAGAGAAGAGAAGGGTGCAGGAGGGAAAGGCGGGGGTGGAGAGCCAAGAGTAAGCCAGCCAATCACGAGGCAGAGTCTGCCTACGTCACTGGCGAGGGTGGAACGGCTGAAAATGTGATACAGTTTTCGGAAATATGTCGGCAGGGCAGGCAAGCATGTCGTAACTTAAGGCCTCTTCTATTTGTTCTCAATAATCTACTCCGGATTCTGCTCCGAATCCGAATCTGTTTTGGATTAATTGGGTGCAAATAGAACAGCAGAATCTGTTTTGGATTCGCTGAATCAAAACAATAACAATGAGAGGCCAGTCGCTGCCCAGCCGTCACACTAGTCACTTCTCCGAGGAAGTGTTGAGAGTTATAACTTTCATTTCCTGATGCATTTAGGGTGACAGCGGCAGTTCTAATTATCACCAACCTGCTTATTGTACAATAAAAAATCTTTATATAACTAAATGTGTTATTGAAAACACCATTAGATTCTTGAAAAGTAGATTCGTCTGATGAACCTCAAGGTTAACCTTGACAATGTTACACCTATTATTTGTTTACAAATACTGCTCCATCTCTTTATTATAAATATACTATACATAGTGTACTCAACATATCTGTGAAGGTTTCTGGCGGTGCTCACCATTTTTTACCTCGCAAAACTTCTTTGAAATTATGATAGGTTATGTTAGGTTGGTTAGATTATGTCAAGTTATGGTTATGTTGAAGTTGTTAGGTTACGGTTATGTTATGGTTAGGTTCAGTTAGGTTCGATTATATAAGATTTTTTACATTTTATCACCCGGAAGTTAGGGTTCGCAAATTAGTTTTTTTGGGGGTTTGGGTATTAAAATGTAAAAATCTTATGTAACCGAACCTAACTGAACCGCACCAAACCTAACTTAACATAACCATAACATAACTGCAAACTAACCTAACAACCTTAACCTAACCATAACTCAACCTAACTTAACCAACATAACATAACTTCAAAGACATTTTGCGAGGTAAATAATGGTAAGCACCGCCTAAAACATTCACAGATGTGTTGAGTACACTATGTATAGTATGTAAGACTTCATGTTTATAATAAAGAGGTGGAGCAGTAGTTGTAAAGAAATACCTCTTATTTTTACATATGTCTAATCTGTAGCGCCTATAGGCTTTCCCTGGTTAGGTTAGATTTGGGTAAAACTTTACTTTTGCATCCAGCCAAAAAACCTTACATTCCCACATGTCCTCATGTTTATTGGGAGAAGATGGGGAATGGGGATATCTTATTAACTATTTATTTGGGACGGTAATGAGTGTCAGAATCATTTGTGTATATCAATGTAGAGTAGAGTTTCCCCTTAACCAAAATAAACTTTGGGGATATCTTATTTAACTATTCATATGCTACGGTTATACATATTTTTTGCAAACATTTATGCAGAACTTTTGTACCATTTAATCTCTTTCACGTACAAGTAAATTGTTTTCTTGGGAGTATATATCAAAATTCCAAGAAAATAAATAACCCGGTTAGAGGCTGCTGTTATATCTCCTTCGTTTCTGGTATTCATCATCATTATTATACAATTTTAAGTCTACAGTAGTATTTCTGAAAAAATTTTCTACCACTTAATATCTTTCT
>JAXIVD010004102.1:10000-38866 GCA_036785275.1 Cancer borealis | reverse complement strand
CTTCCCTCACCTTTCCCTCCCTCCACTACTCACCAATCTACCAAACTTTCTCCCTTTCACTCATTCCTTCCACCTCCCTAAACTATTCATACCTCAGCCACATTCCTGATTTCCTAGACATTTCTTCACTCCCTCCCAAAGCAAGTACACATAAAGCAATACCATTAAACGAGGGTAATGACATAAGATTGAGGTCTAAATTACTATATATTAGCACATAAGGTATTGTGTCATATATGAGAAATAAAGTGACGTTGATATTAGTAATGACTTTATCTTTTTTCTTATCGTATTCTAAAGGTGAAATGTTCGAGTGGCGTTATATGATACACCTGTTCCTTGATAAGTGCAGGTAGTGGTACGTCGGGAGCTGGGGTGGGCAAGGGGAGGGGGGAGGAGAGGAAGGGAAACGTAAGGTGTATAGTATGTTGGGGTGATGTAGGGGAAGGACGTGAGTTGGGTGTAAGGTGTTGTTTTAGATTATTATCATTATTATTGTTATTTTCTTTTTATCTCCATGTTGCATCTATATACTAGGAAGACTGCCTGACGGTGCTGGTGGTGTGTGGCAACTGTTTCAGATTGTAAACACGGTCTGGCTCCCTCGCTCCCCCCTTTCTCTCTCACTCTCTCTCTCTCTCTCTTCTCTCTCTCTCTCTCTCTCTCTCTCTCTCTCTCTCTTCTCTCTCTCTCTCTCTCTCTCTCTCTCTCTCTCTCTCACACACACACACACACACACACACACACACACACACACACACACACACACACACACACACACACACACACTAGTTGCTTCTCTACAAAAGTGTACGCATTTGAGCCTCTTTTTTTCCCCTCCTAGCCACTCGTGTTCTTTTTTCTGTCAACTTCTCTCATGTTAAGTGTCTCTCTCTCTATCCATTCTCCCTCCCTTCCCCCCTCTTCCATTTTTTCTCCTCTCATTCTTCCTCCGCCCACTAGACCCCGCCTCCTGATACAGATACAGCCACTTAAGAATCTCTCTCTCTCTCTCTCTCTCTCTCTCTCTCTCTCTCTCCTCTCTCCTCTCTCTCTCTCTCTCTCTCTCTCTCTCTCTTTACTTCATACACATAATGAGAGCAAAGAAACAAAGTTCAACCGCGTTAAGATGAACATGAAGAAGAACAAGAACAAGAAAAAGATGAATACAGCCAGGATAAGAACTACGATGATATGATGATGATGATGATGATGATGATGATGATGATGATGATGATGATGAGATGAGGAGGAGGAGGAGGAGGAGGAGGAGGAGGAGAGGAGGAGGAGGAGGAGGAGGAGGAGGAGGAGGAGGAGGAGGAAAACGAGTGCTGGTGACACCTATCACAAGCAAAGGTAAACAGGTTCAATCGGTGTGCCATAAGGACGCGATATGACGCCCTTTGGCCTTCTCGCTTAGTCATTATTATCATCTTCATTATCTCCAATATTACTCCTCATTATCTCACACAACCACACAAACACACACACACACAACACACACACACACACACACACACACACACACTAAAGTTCCCCCCACAAAATGACAGGCAAGAAACGAAAACTGTTCCGCCGTGACATTTTCTTCAGTCAGCCGGCTTACCCTCCCTCACCCTCTCACTCCATCCACCTCCCAGACAATTGTTGAGACAGAAAACTTAGCAGCGTGAAGGCTGACTGCAAGACAATGGCTGCGGTGCCTGGTACTGTTTCGTTCCTCTCGTCAATCATGCCTCGACTGTAATCATCACATCGACTACTGCAGCAACTACTACTACTACTACTACTACTACTACTACTACTACTACAAGGAGGATATGCGCAGTGATATGGAGGGTGTGAGGGTGTTAGAGAAGGCTCAGGTAGGTATGAGGGTGCCAGGAATAGAATGGGAGAATGTGGGGGTATCAGGGCCACAATAAGATGGGCACGCAAGAGGTGGGAGTGTGATAGGGCAAGTGTAGGGTGTGAGGATGCTAGAGTTAGGGTGTGTGGACCAGGGTGCTTTGACCAGGGTGTGGAAGTGTCAGGGCCAGGAGCAGTGTGCTAGGACCAGGGTACCACGGCTAGGGTAAGGATGTGCCTGGACCACAGTAGGAAGGTGGGTGCCAGGGCTAGGATGGTGTTCATGGATGTGATGAAAGAAAGTTGAATTTTTCGCGAAGTTTGTTTTGGCAGGTGGCGCGGGGCAGAGGGAAGGGCACTGACTCCCGGGGTGGTCGTCCTTCTTATCCAAGGCTGCCATCTCCCTCCCATTTAGCCTTCGTGCCCCACTGCCTCTCTCATCTAGCCTTCGTGCCCCTCTGCCTATCTGTCCCGGTCTCGAAAGCTCTTTTTATGAGGGACCTACGCTTGAGTCCGGGATGCTTGCCAGGTGAAGGGATCGAGGCAGGCTTGTTCTATGACCTTAACCTGCAACATTGCCCTTTGTGGATCAGTCTGATTCGCTAACAACGTGCAATGATGCGCCAGGACGTGTGAGAAGGCCGAGTACAAATGCCTGGCTGGTTATTATGCTTTTAGGTGATGTATGTGTTGTTAGTAAAGTTGTGCCTCAAAACTGGGCAAGGAAAAAGAAAACGGAGTGACGTATAAGTAAAGTAAACGTGTGTGCCAGCCGTTGCTCCCCTCACCCCCTTATCCCAGAGCTGGGTAGTAAATCAGAGCAACGCTTCAACATAGTCAAATAACCACAAGCACATAAGGCTGGCTAGAACGAGAGCAAGATGATGAGTCCTCTTGAGCAAGAAGGAGCAACTTAAGTAGATGTTGATTAAAAGCGGCGATGATTGTTTATTCCATGTGATCTAGAAGTCAATTATTGTATTATCTGTTACTCGGCCCTTCAGTGGACACATAAAGCCCCCGTCACGCTGATAGATAGGTGAGTTACCCAGAATAATAAGTCTGGCAGTACTTACCGTTCCGTCCTTGAGGTTATTACTGTCAGTACCCCCGACACTTACCTGCTAGAAACAGAGAAAAAGAGTAATTAGTATAAATACAGTAAATACATATATATTTCTTTTTAAATAACATGTGTAGCCCAACCTCTCCCTCCTTTCCCTTACCACCTTGTGTCCAAAACCACAAACAGGGTTTCCTTATTTACGAACAAATCAATTAGATAATCAATCATTAACTTGTGATTGTTCTTACAAACTTGGACAACACACAGTCTCCATCACAAAGGGACTCCACGAGCACACAAGAAATAATCACGTGCTAGTTTGCTCACCTGGGCCACGGTTCATCCCCCCCCCCCCCCCACACACACATGCTTGGCAGCAGCCCCACAAGGTCACACACGCAGGCCACGCCAACTTGACGCCACGTGTAAGCTTTATTTTTTTCTCTTCTTAGTTCAGTCCTTGGAGAAGGTGGTACGTGTAACAACAAACACATACGCACGCACGTATCCACCACCTCTTTATACTCATATATAAATAAATATATATATATATATATATATATATATATATATATATATATATATATATATATATATATATGTATATATATATATATATATATATATATATATATATATATATATATATATATATATGTATATATATATATATATATATATATATATATATATATATATATATATATATATATATATATATATATATGAAAATAAAATAATTCCCTAGACGTGTCGTGGCGCTACTAGATTTACACAAACACCTACATGATCTGAGACTGAATGAAGGGTAACAAACACACCAAAACACTACGTGACGCACATGTGAAGCTCATTAACTTGGAGGGAAAATTTTGCTACTTAAACAGATGAAGGACGATCACCTTATGGAATTTTACTGTTCATAATTTTTGTTATGTGAAGCAGTACCGAAGAATAAGAGAAACAACGATATACAGTAAAAAATAGAATGAAAGAAAGCAAAAAAATGTAATGAACAACTGCACCTTTACACACACCAATCATCACACCAAACATGTAGGACAGACCTGCACACCAAAACCTTATCAATACTTACTAATAACTGTGTTCATATAGTGTCTTGCCGTGCGCAATGCATCAACCTTATTTGTTTCCGATAATGCTTGATGTGTAAAACTTTCTTATGTTAAATGTATCATAATTGTATGAAACTTTTTTTTGTTTATAAATTCATTATATTAAATAAGTTTGACGTATTTTTTAATATGGAAAGTTTACTTGTTGGCTCAACGGTGCCAACCCTCATGACCCGCGCTACTCCGCGTTAGTGTTTTCTGTGTTACATTTCCATCACTGTGATTGTTTGTTGGCAGGCAGAGTTCAAGAAACAAATATAGTTTCTAATATCGATTTAACTAAATGTCCTACAACGAACATTTTCATCATTCTTTGTGTGTGCATGTGTGTATGTGTATGTGTGTGCGTGTGCGTGCGTGTGTGTGTGTGTGTGTGTGTGTGTGTGTGTGTGTGTGTGTGTGTGTGTGTGTGTGTGTGTGTGTGTGTGTGTGTGTGTGTGTGTGTGTGTGTGTGTGTGTGTGTGTGTGTGAATGGATACATGCATTTTTGGATGGAAAAATAGATACGATGACAGATAAACATACATATATAAATGAAAACACACATAATTACACACACAGATAAAGAAGGCAACACAACATCTGCCGCGAAGATCGCAATATACACGGGGGAAGGTGATGTGGAGGGGAGGGAGGCGAGGGTGAAAGTAAGAGGCGGCACAGGAAACCTATTGTTCGTGTCCTGCCAAACATTCATATCCCAGGAAGATATAAGTACACACCGACCTCCCTTCAATGACAGGATCTCTTCCCATTTACGCAACACTGTTCATATGTATCATAAAAAATAAAGGCTTTGGATGTAAATCATAACTTTGCCTCAGAGTCCCAAAGCGGTAGGGGACGGGGAGAATATCCAGGTTATGGTGACAACGAAATGTGTCCTGATGGTACATTCTACGTGATGCTTGCGTGATGACACCCTTAGCTATCTATTAAACTGTCTAGGAAGCACGAAACATAAGAGGCTTGTGTAATATTTTGCTTACGTTTTTAGTACTCAGCTATTACAAATTTGTATTTAGAGTAAATTGCATAATTACATTACCTAGTTATTAGTTAATATTTCGCAATATCTATCATTGTTATTATTATCATTACTTGACGGTTATTATCAATGTGTGGTAATTGTAACCGTGCTAAGAGAGTCGCAGAAGCCTCAGTATTCAGCAACTCACGTGTGAAGATGTCATGATAAGATAGTCAAATTTTTTTTATAACTAGATGAATATATTTACATTCTACAATCACGATTGTAATCATGAGTTGCTGGTAAATACTAGCTTTATTCAGGAATGACATTTGATTGTGGTAATCAATGACTCCCACGTAGCGCCGCATCAACCTTCACAGACTTGCATCATATCATAGAAACAAACATACTAACAAGTTTTTCATGATGACTTGCGTGTCAGCAAGAATACTATTGAAACGCTGTTTTATCTACACCATTATTATCTCTTCTACTTCTAAATTTGAACGTTTCCCTCAAACTTGTGTTATGGTCAAGGCTTGGCTATTCTGGGCTTCTCCGTCAATCTACCCAACACCAACACGTCCTTGCTTCCTCCCTTAAGGGTTCCGGACAAAAGTTCGTATAGAAAAAGTTCGTATGGCAATAATTCGTAAGATAAAGTACGTCAGGATAAAGTACGTAGGGTATAAAGTTCATGTCAAAAGTTCGTAATGGAAAAAAATCGTAATGGAAAAAAAATCGTAAGGTTAAATGTTCGTCGTGTCAATGTTCGTTAGAAAAATGTTCGTACGCGTTAGGATCGGTTAAGTTAGGTTAGGTCGTTATGAATATTTTACATATATACATACGTACCATACGAATATCTGCATACAAACTTTAGCGTACGAACTTTTTGGTACGTACTTTTTTCAAACGAACTTTATCCCTTACGAACATTTGCTTACGAACAATTGCGTACGAACTTTATACATACGAACTATTTCCATACGTACTTTGGTCCTAGAATCCTCCCTTAAATCGTGTCTGGTCAGTTTCCCAAATAACAACCAACAGTTTTCCTCCTTGCTGAGAACGTTACCCTCATCCTGTCCCAAGCATTGGTTGCCACACTAATAATTCACATTACTCCCGTCCTGTACCTTTGATTTTCTGTCTTTCGTTGCTTCTAGAATCCTCCACAGCACGAAGATTTTCAAGCACAACACTCAATCCTTTCTGTGGTCACCAGGGTAGTCTACAGATAATCTCCTTACACTAATAACAGAATTTTGGTCATTTTGTCTTGAAGCCTTAGTGAAGCCTTTGTTACAGACTCAGCTATGCCGAAGTCTTTAAATAGAGAATAACGTAAACCTTATATTTTAAAGCAACATTCTTAAGGATTCTGTGGTTGACTTTGTGCCTTCGTCTTCGCCTCAGGATTCACAGGTTTTGTTTTATAATAACTCGCGTTTTATTATCATTTAACAATCTTTTCCATTAAATTCATTGTCTGAACCACTCACACGCTGATGACTACGTTTTCCAAGTCGTAACATAAACTAAATATTTCCTGAACAGAAAGCTTAACTTATCTCTCTATTATTTATGAATAAGACAGATCATGGTCTTTGATGTACCCAAAAATTCCATTACAATTTTTAAGTTTCAAGAAGACATAACTTTCGTACAAATATTCTGTTTTCTTTGATAACACTCAACAATCAATATACTCTTACATCACGACTCAACATTCTCAGACTATCCTTCAATAAAAATTTTGACCTAAATTTTCATATCTCCGATCTTACTCAATAGCCTTCAATAAAACAATAATCCACTTGTAATGTATGAGAGGCTCCTCCTGCACAACATTCCTTAGCGACGTCATAGACTATCTGCTTTACTTATTTCCTTCCTTCTAATTGTCATGTTCACAGTCCACCTCAATGTTGTTCCTCATCAAACCTAACCTAACCTGATTTATCATCTAACCTAACCTAACCTCACTACATCACTCCAGCCTTCCAGTAATCCTATCCTATTCCTATTCTATAAACTTTCTACACGATCTCATTCCTGCTCTATCCATCTTTTCGATGCAAGAGTTAACTAATTGGTCTGTGCTTTGATAACTAACTGGTGTGTGCTTTCATAACTAACTGGTGTGTGTGTGCTTTGATAACTAACTGGTGTGTGCTTTGATAACTAACTGGTGTGTACTTTGATAACTAACTGGTGTGTGCTTTCATAACTAACTGGTGTGTGCTTTCATAACTAACTGGTGTGTGTGTGCTTTGATAACTAACTGGTGTGTGCTTTCATAACTAACTGGTGTGTGCTTTCATAACTAACTGGTGTGTGTGTGCTTTGATAACTAACTGGTGTGTGCTTTCATAACTAACTGGTGTGTGTGTGCTTTGATAACTAACTGGTGAGTGCTTTGATAACTAACTGGTGTGTGCTTTGATAACTAACTGGTGTGTGTGCTTTGATAACTAACTGGTGTGTGCTTTCATAACTAACTGGTGTGTGCTTTCATAACTAACTGGTGTGTGCTTTGATAACTAACTTGTGTGTGTGCTTTGATAACTAACTGGTGTGTGCTTTGATAACTAACTGGTGTGTGTGCTTTGATAACTAACTGGTGTGTGCTTTGATAACTAACTGGTGTGTGCTTTGATAACTAACTGGTGTGTGTGCTTTGATAACTAACTGGTGTGTGTGCTTTGATAATTAACTGGTGTGTGCTTTGATAACTAACTGGTGTGTGCTTTGATAACTAACTAGTGTGTGCTTTGATAACTAACTGGTGTGTGTGCTTTGATAACTAACTGGTGTGTGTGCTTTGATAACTAACTGGTGTGTGCTTTGATAACTAACTGGTGTGTGTGCTTTGATAACTAACTGGTGTGTGTGCTTTGATAACTAACTGGTGTGTGCTTTGATAACTAACTGGTGTGTGTGTTTTGATAACTAACTGGTGTGTGCTTTGATAACTAACTGGTGTGTGCTTTGATAACTAACTGGTGTGTGCTTTGATAACTAACTGGTGTGTGTGCTTTGATAACTAACTGGTGTGTGTGCTTTGATAACTAACTGGTGTGTGCTTTGATAACTAACTGGTGTGTGCTTTGATAACTAACTGGTGTGTGCTTTAATAACTAACTGGTGTGTGCTTTGATAACTAACTAGTGTGTGCTTTGATAACTAACTGGTGTGTGCTTTGATAACTAACTGGTGTGTGCTTTGATAACTAACTGGTGTGTGCTTTCATAACTAAAACCTGCATGCATTGAGATAAGAAAAGTTTGTATCAAAGCTTTAGCCTTCTACTCTGCCCATCCTCAAGCACCTACCTATCACAAGTGGCTGCCCTTCAATGCCTCCACCGCGGCGCCGTCCTCCCCACCCACTTGATCCACTACGTACTCACCCCGCCCACCCGATCGCTCACACCCTCACCCTCCAAGCCCCGCCCCAAATACTTAGGCCGCCCTCATTCCAACACTTGCACAGAACGGGAACAATGATGCATGTTAAGTGTGAGTTGGTTTTTCCGCTAACACACCGCCACATAAACACACACCCTTAGTCATACAATTAATAAGAGACACTCACTCATTCCCCGACCCACACCTCCATCCTCTACTTGACGATTACCTAAACACACCTGAGGATGCCAATCAGGTGAGAAGAGGGTATAGAGGCGTATCAGGTAAGGCTGCAACCACTGCCTCTTCCCTACTACTATTACTACTACTACTACTACTACTATTTTCATACCTTACTCTCTTAAACCCTTTTCCCCCCTACCTCTCCTGTCCCCTTCCTTGTCCTCTCCCTCCATTCCCTGAGTCAGATACGAGAGCCTCATCACGATCCTTGGAGAGCCTCTTAGACGAAGTGGTGTCGGGTGGACCATGAATGACTTTATTAAGAAACGGTGATACAGCGAACGTGACGGAGGGAGAGACTATACTATTATGCATGTACTGAACGTGAGGAAGAACTTCAATAACGGGATACAGTGGCAGTGGTATGGAGTGAGTGAGGGCGCCTAGTATGGAAGGAGGATGGGGAATGTGATCGGGGCTAAAGAAGATAGATAGATAGATAGATAGATAAATAGTTAGATAGCTAGAGAGAGAAAAAAAATAGAGAGAGCAATATCTGGGTACTGTAAGTGTGACCTGTTTGTAAGTGACCTGTGTGTGTGTGTGTGTGTGTGTGTGTGTGTGTGTGTGTGTGTGTGTGTGTGTGTGTGTGTGTGTGTGTGTGTGTGTGTGTGTGTGTGATCTGAGGATGAATTGTATTCCTCATCCCCCAGATCTTGTGGTGGTGTAAGAGGTGCGCGTGCACTCCCCTTCCCCCTTCCCCCTTCCCCCGTGAGCTCCCTCCCCAAGCAAGTCCAATGATGTACTCCAACCAGTCTTATCCTCCCGAATCTAACTTAACCTGACCCGATTAAGATCAACTACAGATTATATAACCTAATCCTTGCCAGCCTCGGGTCTTGTCTTCTTCTTCTTTTACCTCTCTCTTCTATCTTTTTTCACTATTATATCTCTCCACTTTACGTCACTTTACGCACTTTCTCCCTTCTCTTCCCTTTCCTCTCTTCTCTCCCCCTGCCCGCCTTCCCTCATTGGTCTACCCCAGCAGAGCGCCTCCCAAGGTCAGGCTCAGGGCAACAGAGCAGGGTGGTGACGGGGGAATAGCCGGGGAAGGGACAGAGCTGGGGAGTTGACCCAATAGAGACGCATAATGAATAAAGTGAGATTTTGAGGAGGTGAGTCTGTGAGGCCAGTCTTAGGGTGCGTCAGATGAGTCTCCAGGATGCCATGTCCTCCTCCTCCTCCTTATCATTCGATGTCGAGCAGCAACAAGCAAGTAGCAACGTGTGTGTGTGTGTGTGTGTGGGTGTGTATGGGTGTGTGTGTGTGTGTGTGTGTGTGTGTGTGTGTGTGTGTGTGTGTGTGTGTGTGTGTGTGTGTGTTGGGAATGGGTAGGATAAGGAAGTTTAGTCGTGTTTATTAGTTGCACTTCAAACATTAAATTTGTTATAAGATGCTGTAAGTATAATAATAATAAATAAATAATAAAAAACAAAAAACACTGATGTTGTTGGTGACTCAATGAGTATGCAGTAAAGAAAGTGCGTCCTCTATCTTGGCCACAATGCACCAGTACCTGGTGACGACTGGCGACGGTGGCCACGCAAGGGTGGAGGAGCTATGCCTCTCTATATCTATGTTCAGGTGCCTGGCCAGCACTGAACACCCGGCAGGACCATGAAGAGTGTCTGCGCAGTACAGAAGTGCCTCACACGCTTGGAGAGTCACCTTTCATGACTCCAAGTCATGGTGGACCAACACCACGAGACAAGAACCAGTGATGGTTGGTAACGCGACCGTCAGTACTCGAGTAAATACTTCGTTCAATGAGGTTCCTCGGGATTCATGGATGAAAAAAAAAGTACACAGCATGTGGTGCCTCGACAAAAGGTGTGTGTGTGTGTATATATATATATATATATATATATATATATATATATATATATATATATATATATATATATATATATATATGAAGATGGATATAATTTTATTATTATTGCCATTTCATTGATCAACATATTTCTATCCTGGTTGGGGTATCGTGTTAGCCAAATAGAGAGCGCGGTGTTGTGTTTTGCGTCATCTAGGCGGCTCACTGCTTGTCGTTGGTTCCCAAGATGGATTACAGTCAGACCTTCACTCTACATCTTTCATAATGATTCCAGCTGAGTTCTCCCTGGGCGCCTGCTTCCCCTTTAAGGACAGGTCGTCCTCGGCGCGGTACGCACCTTGTTGACGCCCAATAATCTTCACTAGTAATGTGTTGTGACAGTTCTCATCACGAGCATGACAACCTCGCCACGCACACAGTTCTAATGTCATGCGGAGAAGCCATATGAGCATTTTTCCCTCATAAAAATACACTTTTGCGCTTTTCGAATGATAAATGAGTGATGCGGAGAGATAATGTTGTGATCAAAAGTAATTGGTAAATGATACTGTGATAAAACCTTGTCATTATCTATCAGAGTCAGACGCACCATTAAATAAACATTAACAGAACCGGACATGAACTGCCACATCGCCAAAACAAACAGCTCTTTCTGGCGAGTGTGATGTTGTCCGGCGCCGCTAGGCCGACCTATCCGTCCAGCACCAATACCAAGTGTGGAGGTGATCCGGGACGCCGTCTTACTGGATATAATCAACCTGACAGAGGCCATCTTCCCGGACGCAACCACTATTCATATATTTTTTTTCGCCTCTGAATGTGGCAGATAAATACAACCTGGCCACTTGGTCCATTTCCTCGTGAAAAGGAAGCCTGAACGCATAGCCCACACCAGACTGACATTCTATTGCATGTACTGCGGGTCTTCACCAACATGGATGGTCACCTAAAATGCCCTAAAGTCAGCAGTAAACATAGGAACGGCTATTCTTATAGATGACAGTAACCTCCACGACATTCATTACGTAGTCATGAAGGTGACTTGCTCCGCCGAACCTAAAGGGGATACCAACGCTTAAAAGGCGCCAGGAACACCAAACATAGGTTGACGTTATTAATTATCCCTATTACTGCAGTTTTTGTCAAGCACTACGACCGCCTATATGAGAGTTGTTCATCCACAACAATGATCCCTCCCACCTGCCACGCCACTGGTTCCTGTTAGAAGCGGCTTGGAGGACGGGAGTCCCCCTGCACCAGACCAAGACCCCAACACCTTGGCGGCTCGAATATCTAGTGTAATGTGTGCATCATCGTTAAGAAGGGTTCCTTTATGAATCAGGGTGTGGGTGGCGCGGCTGGACACCGTACATCCTCCAGACCCGCTCGACGAAGTTAAACTGGGGGTGTGAGTTACGCAGACTTTCTAATGAGGGTGGTGACTTGGCTGGTGGTGTGCTATACCAACAGTAAAGTCACCAATACTATTACTACCACCACTAATAAAGGTGATGGTAGTAATAGTAGTGGATATTAGTAGCACCAGCAAAATAGTAGTAGTGAAGTAGCAATAGTAGTAGTAGTAGTAGTAGTAGTAGTAGTAGTAGTAGTAGTAGTAGCAGTAGTAGCAGCAGCAGTAGTAGTAGTAGTAGTAGTAGTAGTAGTAGTAGTAGTAGTAGTAGTAGTAGTAGTAGTAGTAGTAGTAGTAGTAAACGAAAACAAACCACGATTATTACTAGTGTCAACATTATATGATTGGCATCGTTAACATGATTATCATAACAATTCTGGCACAAAGTTAGAGAAGCAGGAGCGTGGCAGACACCAGACGTACCCGGCGAGGCGGGCTTGATGGGCACGGCACATCGGGAGTGTCTCGAGGACGAACGGGCTGCAGAGTAACAGCCGAGGAGGGGGAGGAAATGGGACACTGGGAGAGTGGTAGGGAAAGTGAAGCTAGATGTGTGGATAGGAGAGAGGTGAGGAGAGGGGGGGAAAGGAACGGAGACACCTGCAGAGAAAGGGAAAGCACGCAGTAGATTCATAGGAAAGGCACTTGGTGAACTTTACGGCTCACATAGGGGACACCTCATCACTTTGGGAACAATGGGATGTAACAACAATAACAAATATTTGATCTTCAGTCAACTTCACTCATACATTTCAGTTATTCCTATGACTTTCACTTCATCAAATGGAAAATATTGGCCTTTATATTATCATCTGCCCGACCAAAGACAGACTGTAACTTTAAGGCCTAAAGTTAAATTATAGCTTAACATGAGCTTGGAAATAAAATAAACAATAATCTTGGAAATATTTGTAGGTATAAGGGAATGTTTTCACGTTGATGGCGTGGACTGGTGGGACTCGTAACGCTATGAACGTTTTTTCTAATGCTTATGGTGTTCCTTTGGTTTTCCCGCAACGGAGGAACATAACGAGGTGATCCAATGTCAGGGCTTAAAGAAATCACACACACACACACACACACACACACACACACACACACACACACACACACACACACACACACACACACCCACACCCACCCACACACATACACACCCACACCCACACCCACACCCACACACACACACACACACACACCGTGGACATTGTTTTCCGCGTGTTGGCTGGTGCACCTTGTAATTACTCTGCTGGGTGAGTGAATGTAGAGGCGCAGCACAGCAAGTAGCAGTGGGTGAGGGTAAGGTTTTGTACAGGCTAGAGTGTTACAATTTATGTCTATCTCCAATTTTCTGTTCTCTCCAGAAAAAACCCTCCATATATGTCTCACGCTGACTTTTTTTTTCTCTTCATATTGACCGTAATAACGACCTAATCTTATTTGGATACAAAATAGTTCCTTATTAATATTTTTTTACTCTCACGCAATTATTTAGTCCATCTAATACTCGTAAAACCTCACTTCCTAATAAACTAGATTACTAATTAATTTACATATGAATTAATTTGTCTCAGGTTTGCAATATTCATAAAGGCACAATACTGCTCCATGAATATGACAGTGGAATGAGAAACTCTTCGGTGTAACGCTGCACCTGATACCTGCTTCAACAAAGGCATGTACCGGTGCCCCTAATGAACGTGGAGGCAGGACTTGTATTATCAATGTACGACTTTGAGAACGAAGCCTCACCTCCATCTCTATTACACGTGAATCTGGTCGACTCAAAGCCACGCCACTGACAACCCTCTGCAGTCTGAACACACACTTGGCTAATCTTCCTCGTCAGCCTCCACAGATGAAAGTCTCTGACCACGATGCCTGTCACTCACGGCTTTCCTAACCGACATAAATGTAATCTTGTTAAGTTACTTTCCATGGCGCATGATTCTGTAGTATTCTGTGAAGCCCTCCGTCCCTCCCATGGCCAAGAGTGGGCACACAAAGGCAAGATGAACCTAACAATTACCCAACACACCATCTAGACTCTCGATACAAGGCCGAGTGTTTAGCTTACTTAATTCACTTCAATTCGAGTCTTCAATTTTGAAATCGGCATCTACTGAAACTCAGGGAGCTAATTCAGTTTTACTCTATCAAAGGATTCGCTAAAACCCGACATCCTGTTGCTGTAGCTTTTACTTTTATTTCTTTTGACTTAACTTAATGAAACTTATAGCTTAGGATAATTCAACTTTCCACGAGTATTCTTGTTGGAACGAATCTGTATTACTTCCCAGCATCCTACATCGATACATTCACGCTGACTTACACTAAACACACATTATACATTATGGTCCTCCTCCTACACCGTATTTGTCGAGGTTAATCTTTATCAAGCATTGCAATTTCCACAGTGAACAAGATGGACGAGATTGAGAATGAGGCTCGTTTTCACCACCGTGCACTGTCCCCGCGGAAAGACGCCCTTGAAGCAGTAACACGTGGCTTCCGGATGATGGACTCCAACCCAACCCAACCCAACCCAACCTCCTCTTCCTCCTTCTCCTTCAAGGTCCTTACGCAACTCTTTCACGTGTAGGTTTGTACGGACTGACTCTTTTGTATTAATTTTTTTTGTTTTAATAACCATAGATTCAAAGGTTAATGGCGACAATTAAACTTCGTAATACTTGTCTATTGAATTAGCAGTAAAATCCATGAGTGAGAATGATGATAATGACGATTGAACAGCAAGGAAGAGAAGGAGAAAGAGAAGGAGGAGGAGGAGGAGGAAGAAAGCTAAATTCAACACGAGAAAGAGAGAGAGAGAGAGAGAGAGAGAGAGAGAGAGAGAGAGAGAGAGAGAGAGAGAGAGAGAGAGAGAGAGAGAGAGAGAGAGAGAGAGAGAGAGAAAAAAAAAAACCCAGTTCATTATTGCTTCCGGTTTCAAGTTACTCAAGTTATTGCATGGCCTTCTGTTATCCAGCCTGCCTGCTTGTGTGTGTGTGTGTGTGTGTGTGTGTGTGTGTGTGTGTGTGTGTGTGTGTGTGTGTGTATGTGTGTATGTGTGTGTGTGTGTGTGTGTGTGTGTGTGTGTGTGTGTGTGTGTGTGTGTGTAATACAATAATGGTGGAACAGAATGGATGTGGAGAGACCAGTAAAGATAAAGCGATAAAAAAGCAATTGAAACATAGTGGATTAAACAAAGGCAAGATAAGGAGATGGAGACTTGTGTGGAGGGAGGTGGAGTGAACAGCAAGGAGTGGAGTAGAGAGAGAGCTTGGGGTTTAAGAGAAGGACGAAGAGAGGGAGGGAGGGAGAGAAGGGGGAGGGAGGGAGGGAGGGAGAGGGATGGAGGTTTCATGGGGCGTATTAAAGAAAAGAACAATTTGTGCAGACTGACAAGTATCGCAGTAAGTAAGTGGGATGGAGAAGGCCGGTCAGTGAGTAAGTAAGTGAGTGACTGAGTGAGGGAGAGAGGGCGTAAGTGCATCAGTCAGTTAGCCAGTCACCCAGACAGTTAATCAGTCAGACAGGCAAGCAGGGTAGTGGCTGGTGGGTGGGTGAGACTGGGTGAGTGGGAATCGGTGGAGATGGGTGGGGATAGGTGGGTGCACTACATGAACTAACCATTACTTGGGGCGTCTTTCCCTCAACCGTGCAACCTTGGAAAAAATGTGCTTACCCATGTCGTGCAGGGTGAGGCCAGGACCACGACCCGACCCGCACCACCACCTCTTACACCGAGTTTGAAAATAGTGAACACTCTATTCGACAAAAAAGGTGTTAGATGCTGAAACGTGCCGTATTTCGCGTAACTTATACTTCTATTTGATACTCATACTTTTCGTTAACGTTGGATATTATCTTCTAGCAGGAGATGAAATATTGAAGGTTTTGATAATATTTATACGGTTTCATTCTCTCCGCTATACCAAACCAATACAACAGCCTCACGCCTTCATCTTGCATGCCCTTAACGAGGAGGATATGTGTGATAGGAAAGCTACACCAATTCTTACTGAAATATTAAGTTTCCAGCCTTGTGAAACTATTATTAATCAGATGACCATGTGTTTCGTGCAGCAAACTCACGCCAGGTAATTAACTCAACACCTCCTGTCCGATCACCAATACGACTTTCTTTAAAATGAGTCGAAGGAAATTCTTGTGTAGTGGGATGGAGTGCGATGTGGAGTGGTTGGCGGACGGGTTGGGAGTATCAGGCTTCACGGGCGGTCACAAGGGCGTCCCTCACACCCATCGCAGCCACCCCCACCCTCCTCCACAATGGCTGCCTATCACCACCACCACCACCACCACCACCACTACTACCACTTGGCCCTCGCTGCTACTACTACTGCTATCACCATTACCACCATTATCACTACTGCAATCACCCACAGTGGCTACTACTACTACTACTACTACAACATGACCACCACAATAACACCACATTTAGCTTATAACAACTAGCCCATTGACCACCACCACCACCATCACCACTACTACCATAAGAATGACAGCACCTTGACCATCACCACCACGACAGCCACACTTTCTCCCATCACAACACTACAACCACCACCAGGCGAGAGTACAAACACAATGGTAACAACATAACGGTGACAGATAGACAGCTAACAACCTCGCCTTACTGCCTGCACTTCCTTCTGACAGCCACTTCCTTTACGACGTCAGAGACAGAACTTCCAAGACTCCTTCCCTTACTCCATGACGTCACAGTCCTCCTCCTCCTCCTCCTTAGCTGCCTTGCCCTTGCCGTCTGATACCCTCCCTCCTTCCCACCACCACCACTCATGCACGTCCTCACTCTACCTACGTCAATGACTCATACACATCACCAGTTACTGCCGCCACTACAAACCATATTCTCTCTCTCTCTCTCTCTCTCTCTCTCTCTCTCTCTCTCTCTCTCTCTCTCTCTCTCTCTCTCTCTCTTCCTTCCTCCCTCCCAGCCTCCTCCTCTTCCTCTGCTATCATCACCTTGTAGTGTTTGTGTTCTCCTTGAGTCATGGTAAGGATGCTTTCCTCTCCCACAGCTGCTCTTCCCACCTCCCGTTGCTGGGCGAAGGTGCACCCTCTGACGATGCCGCCCCTCAGCTAACTAAAGCATCCCTTGTCCCGTGTTGCCAGGTGAGGGCGTGAGATGGGGCGTGTCTGATAGAGAAGTGAGTGCCGACAGACGACAAGAGGCTGGAGGATGTGGGAAGTGGTTGCTGACTCACGCGGCTCTTGCGACAACAAGGTTACTGGTGTGTTTCCTGTGGTGAGGAGGACCGCAATGGGGATGATTTGGTCAGAAGGAAACAAGGCCAAACGAGGCGCAATACGGAAATTGTAGTGGCGAGGACTTGGAAGGGAAGGAGGGAAGGATAGAAGGAGGGAGAAGCTACCATACCGTTTTCTTTCATAAATTTCATGGAGGAGCAATTTTTCTTCCAATAAATGATGCGACGTGAAAATAAACAACACAGCCGCAAAGTCATTAATATCACAAGTCTTTGGGACATTCATTAAAAAGAGGTACCTGTTAATAACCTCCTCCAATTCAAAACATTACGTGCAATAAAGAGTAAACACGAACACACAACACCACTTTTCAAGACCTTCGAGAGTGGTGTATCAAGTCACCTTCTTGATTAAAAGTGAAGCTTCGTTATGACCTTTCTTTTGGTGTTGCTTAGATAGGAGAGCATTAATTGGTGCGGTCTTTTGATATCACTTCGCCCGTCCATGCAGGTGTACGCGCGCGCGCGCGCGCGAGAGAGAGAGAGAGAGAGAGAGAGAGAGAGAGAGAGAGAGAGAGAGAGAGAGAGAGAGAGAGAGAGAGAGAGAGAGAGAGAGAGAGAGAGAGAGAGAGAGAGAGAGAGAGAGAGAGAGAGAGAGAGAGAGAGAGAGAGAGAGAGAGAGAGAGAGAGAGAGAGAGACAGAGAGGGAGAGAGAGAGAGAGAGAGAGAGAGAGAGAGAGAGAGAGAGAGAGAGAGAGAGAGAGAGAGAGAGAGAGAGAGAGAGAGAGAGATAGAGAGAGAGAGAGACAGAGAGAGAGAGAGAGAGCCAGAGCGAAAGAGAGAGAGAGAGAGAGAGAGAGAGAGAGAGAGAGAGAGAGAGAGAGAGAGAGAGAGAGAGAGAGAGAGAGAGAGAGAGAGAGAGAGAGAGAGAGAGAGAGAGAGAGAGAGAGAATGGATTATAAAAAAAAATAATTACTACAAGAACTTCCTTTAATGCCCAATAACAACACATGCCAGCGAACCAAAGACCAAAGGAACGCGAGGAGGGTGGACCCTAAGATACAAACATACGTACATACAAGTGTGGTACAGTGAGATAATCATCGGGGAAGCTAGTCAAGGGTCACTAACGCCCCCTGCTCGCCTCGCCTGCCTGTGATGTCTCAATTAAAGACGACTACTAGCACCACCACCTCCTCCTACCCGTCCCCTCACTCTATTCTCCCCTCGCTAAACAGACCCGCTAAGACTACAGGCTGCTTGCAATCATATCAATCAGAGGGGCGGTGAGGATAATGGGGCAAACAGTGCACAACACCCACGCCTCGCTCCTCCTTCCCCCTCGCGTTCCCTCATAAATCCACAGTCTGTTTACCAAAGTTTGCGTAAACCGTTCCTCTTGACGCGGCACGTTCCTCCAGACAAAGAACAGCTGAGTGGCACTGCGGGAACGACGGAGGGAGGGAAGGGAAGGGAAGGGAGAGAGAGTGATGAGAGGGGAGGTTACCGTTCAGTGCGTTGCTCTTCAGATGAGGGTCATAGCTCGTCTTGACTTATCATGATTATTCCTCATTAATGCGTCTTCTCTTCCTCATCTTTCTTCTTCCTAATTTTTCTTCTTCTTCTTTCTCATCTTTCTTCTTCTTCTTCCTCATCTTTCTTCTTCAACTTTTTTTTTCTTCTTCTTCTTCTTTCTCCTCCTAATACCCATGGTCTAGTATCCATAGTCTACTCTCATGTGGGTGGAGTTTTGATACCGCGTGAATTATGATGATAAGAGAGGTTCAGAGGCCAACAGTAGGTTTAGGGTACGTCAACACGGATCAAGGACTGTGACTCCACGTGTGCGAGGCCATTGCCCGGGAGACTGAACAATTGTCACATCAACCTAGAGCCAGTGTGTGCAAGGACGAGAGAGAGAGAGAGAGAGAGAGAGAGAGAGAGAGAGAGAGAGAGAGAGAGAGAGAGAGAGAGAGAGAGAGAGAGAGAGAGAGAGAGAGAGAGAGAGAGAGAGAGAGAGAGAGAGAGAGTACCAATCACAATCCTCAACACTCCAACTATTACTATTTATACTACTACTACTACTACTACTACTACTACTACTACTAACACCGGTCTCTAATCATTACCTATTCTCTCAGACATAAACCATAGACAGAACCACTCCATCTTCCCTCCATAACACTCCCTTACTTCTTCTCCCTAGCATAACACCTAAAGATCTTGAGGGGCAGCCAAGCCAAGGGGACAAAACCTGCAAGTGATGATCTGTCGAGGAGGCTGCGAGAGACACCACTATAGCTACTTAAGGAGACGGGGCACAGTGATGAGTGAATGGAGGAATATAGAGAGCAACGAGGGAAGATAACGCTAGATGACAGGGAGGATTATTAATAGTGAAGAAGTGTCTGAAAATACAATGAAGAAACTTACAAAGAGGGGGAGTGAAGGGCCCTCGTGTATTGTAAGGTGCACGGAGCCGTAAAAGTAGAGTAATACGGAGTGAGCAGCGGCCATTACTTGCTTGTAATCGTGGGGGAAGAGTGGAAAAAGAGAAAGAAAGAGAGAGAGAGAGAGAGAGAGAGAGAGAGAGAGAGAGAGAGAGAGAGAGAGAGAGAGAGAGAGAGAGAGAGAGAGAGAGAGGAGAGAAAAGACGAATAAACAGTAACAAACACACACACACACACACACACACACACACACACACACACACACACACACACACACACACACACACACACACACACACACACACACAAATAATAAACCTATCACCCGCCCCCCCATAGACATCCCACACTCCCCAACCTCTACAAGCACCCTCGAACACAAGCCCGCGGAGATAACACATTGATAAGAGATAAGATAACACCAACCCAGGCAGACGTGTGTTGCCTTCTCTTCCTCAAACTCGAACCACACCACTAGTAAACACCTGGTGACGTCATGGCCCTGTGTGTGTGTGTGTGTGTGTGTGTGTGTGTGTGTGTGTGTGTGTGTGTGTGTGTGTGTGTGTGTGTGTGTGTGTGTGTGTGTGTGTGTGTGTGTTGTTGGGTGATCTGCTAATGTTTCCTATTGTTACCGTTGCATTATATCTGGAGTTCACACGCACGTACAGACACACGCACACGCATACAAACACACACGAGAGGAAGAGACAATACAAGAGAGAGAGAGAGAGAGGGAGAGAGAGAGAGAGAGAGAGAGAGAGAGAGAGAGAGAGAGAGAGAGAGAGAGAGAGAGAGAGAGAGAGAGAGAGAGAGAGAGAGAGAGAGAGAGAGAGAGCCAGTGAGTGGTCACGGGAAGGGAGAGAGGTAGGTAGGAAGGGAGTGGGAGTGAGTGGGAGGGAGTGGGAGGGCACGTGAGCATCAAGTACAATAGACCAATAAAGTGACATCCCCCTCCCTCCAACCCCTACCATCCCTCTCTTCCCTCTCCATCCCCCACCCTCCCCCTATTCCCCTCCTCCCCCTCCTCCTCTCCAGCACACGCTCCACAAAGACCCCAAGATGTCGCTTTAATGAGAAAATTCACCGCAGAGTAAAGTGATGGTGGTGGTGGAGAGATGTAGTGATGGTGACAGTCTCTCTCTCTCTCTCTCTCTCTCTCTCTCTCTCTCTCTCTCTCTCTCTCTCTCTCTCTCTCTCTCTCTCTCTCTCTTTTTCTCTCCTTCATCAGGTCAGCTTCCGGCACCTGATACGAACCACCTGCAGAAGTCTTGGTCCCGCACCGGTTCCCTTTCAGATGCAAGCACCACCACCACCACCACCACCACCATCACCACCACCACTACCACCACCACCACCACCGGCACCACCACCACCACCCTGCACGAGACATCACCCTGTACGATTCACTGACGTCAGCATCCACGACCTTCTTAACCGCGGGAGTTTGCAGCGAAGTGGAGAGAGTTAGTAATAAAATCCGAGCAAGTGAAAAAGAAATTGTGATGAAGTAAATATTTTCCACACACTATCGCGCGACCCAGGGTAAGAATTTCCGGTTAAAAGAGAGAGAGAGAGAAAAGAGAACGAAATGGAAATCAGAAAGCATGAAATGGACTATAAAAGTAAGTTAGCGGGAGAGCAATGAGGGGAGGGAGACGAGGGAGGGAATGCATCGGGCAGGTACAGTACAATAGGTCATGTGAGTGAGGGTGGGTGGGTGAGGTCACTAAGGTGGTCGTGAAAAGGTGTCATGATGGGAGAACAGAAACAAAGTAAAAAAAAAACCATAATATATATAAAAGGTCTACAAGAAAGGAGTTTGGAAGGAAGGAACGTGAAGTAAGAACGTTCTGCCTGATGTAAAGTGGTCTGGCAAGGCCTTCGACCACTGGGCTGGGGGTGGGGGGGGGGCGAGAGGAGAAGGAGGAGGAGGAGGAAGAGAAGGAGGTGAATTTTGCGAAGGAAGATAACGCAAGGAGTGAAACAGTGCGGTAAAGAGGGATGTGATATAGAAGGATCCAAGATAGTACTCATAGGTGGATGGCGTTATGAGGAAAGGATGCACAGGATGAAAAAAAGACCAAAAGACAGTTGAGAAAAAAGACTTCCAGGATTATATGTGTCTAGGAGCATGCAGAGAGGCAGAGATGGAGTGTATGAGAAAGGAAGAAGAGAAAGAGGGAACCGCAATGAAGGGAAAATAAGAGTTCTCAGATATAGGGAATGACGTGATGGAACCAATAGGAGGAGGCACGGCGGAGGGGGACGAGGAGCAGCAGCAGAAGAAGGATGTGACAGCCAGAACAGCCTTACATAACGTGCTCTGTCTGTGTGTGTGTGTGTGTGTGTGTGTGTGTGTGTGTGTGTGTGTGTGTGTGTGTGTGTGTGTGTGTGTGTGTGTGTGTGTGTGTGTGTGTGTGCGTGTGTGTGTGTGTGTGGTAGGGTGAGGCGAGTGTTTCAGTTCTTATTAATCTTTACTACTATCCAACATTCTTTGCCATCATCGATCTTGGTACCTCTTGGACTCTCTCGCCATTCCGATTGTAGAGTGTGATACCGACGACCGTGCTGCCAACGACAACAACAACAATGATGATGATAACAACAACAACAACAATAACAACAATAACTCATCTCTCTTATTAACCTGCGTAGCTTTAGGATTCCGTCCCTCCTTTCCTCCACCTTCCTTGACGCGCAGTAACCTTCGTCCTTCCCTTCCCTCCTCCTCCTCCTTCTTTCCTCTCTTCTCCACACCTCCACTTCACTTCACTTTAATTCTCCCCTCACCCATCCTCAAGACGACCCTAGTGCCCCCTTCTCTCTCCCTCCCCACTCTTCTCCCCTCAGCTCAAGCTCCTCTTTTCGCCTTAATCCACACTTTACATCCACGATCCCCTATCCTCCTCCTCCTCCTCCTCCTTCACCAAGGCTCTCATCCACTCCATCAAGCGACCTCATATTGGCGTTTTGTATTCCAATCATCGGCCGTTTATCAGACGACTGTGTGTGTGTGTGTGTGTGTGTGTGTGTGTGTGTGTGTGTGTGTGTGTGTGTGTGTGTGTGTGTGTGTGTGTGTGTCAGAACAATCGGCATGAGTGTGTGTGTGCTCATGTAATGACTGGTGGCGGTGACAGGGTGAATCGTCTAATATCTTGAAATGGTGATGGTGATGGTGACAGCAGCCGGGTTATGCGTAATGAGGCTAAATCCTTAAACACACACACATACCCGTCGGCGCCGTCACTGCCACTCAGGTCTGGATGATGGGTTTGGCCCCCTGGTGGAGGTTGTGCTTCTCCCTTACCTTCCTACCACGTCAAACGATACTCCCCTTGTCCCGCCCCGCCCCTCAAGGCTACCAACACATTGCCTTGCGCGGCTTACACGATCAACGAGGCTTGACTGTGAATAGCCGAGGCGAGGGCCGGCCAGCCACTCAGCTAGCCGACCACTGGGAAAGCCATGAGCCGGCCTGCAAGCAAGCCAAGTAGTGTATCAGCCATTATATCAGTCAGTCAGCCAAAATAAAAGCCCCTTAGTCAGCCAGTCAGCCAGGCAATCAACAAGCAGGATGCTCACTAGTAAGCATCCACATTCCTGGTGAAAAACGCATCAAATAAATCATTCAATTAGTCAGTCAAGACAGTCAAAAGTGATAAGCTAATGAAACTATCAAACCAGTTAATCAGTCAGTCAGTCAGTCTAGCCACCAGGCCACATAAAACGACACACACACACACACACACACACACACACACACACACACACACACACACACACACACACAGAGGAGCAGCCACGACGCAATGCCAGTCACAAGGCTAAGAGGCAGAGAAGCAGTCAATTCACCAGATCGGAAAGCACTAGAGTGGATCACAGTCAGTCAGGAGATCAGGAAGCAAATACGCAGCCCACCAATCCGTCACGTCAGTCACACTGCATACCATTCACTTATTATAGTTGACCGAACCTCCATCCCTCCCTCCCTCCTACTCCTGCTCCCGCTGCCCAACCCGTCAGTCTGTCTGTTAGGTAACTCGCCCGCCCCTCCATGCGTCACGACACAACCCAACCCGACTCGACCCGATCCTGACTGCAGTGTGTGTACGATCAAGGACTCTAGAAAGGCCTAAAACCTGTTCCTGTAACTTTCTTTCTACTTGGCTTTACTCTCTCTCTCTCTCTCTCTCTCTCTCTCTCTCTCTCTCTCTCTCTCTCTCTCTCTCTCTCTCTCGAAAGATGAGGAAAGTAAAAGAAATAGGGAAAACTAATGAAAAAGAGGAAGAGGAGGAGGAAATAAATAAAAGGGACAAAAACGATGAGAAAATGGGAGAGCAAAAAAGTGAATATCAAATAAACAGACGAAAAAGAGGCGGAGGAATAGAAGAAGACGGAGAAGAAGAAAAGAAAAAGAAAAAGGAGGAGGAGGAGGAGGAGGAGGAGGAGGAGGAGGAGTTCTTGTATCCTTCCTGCCTGCTGCTACCCCCTTTCCCCCTAATCAGTGGTAAGGGTGTACGTACCTACCCCGGCACAGAACAGCCGGCAGCATCCCAAACACTGACGCACATCCCATACTAAGTGCGGTCACTGCTGTTCTCTCCATCTCTTCTGTGAACTCCACCTCTTCAACCACATTTCTACGTCTTTTAAACTATCCTCTCTTAGCTATTAACGTCACCGCCAAAACCTCCTCTTCCATCTCCTCCTCCTACTACTACTACTACTCAATATTATCATTATCGTTATAGTTATCAGTTATATAGTTTCTTAAATGCTTCCTGTTTTTTTCTTATTATTATTACTCCTCGTGCTCCTCCTCCTCCTTTTATAACACCTTTACTTCTATTACGCAGAACTCCAAGGTCTGTGTATCGCGTATTAGGCAAGCAAGAAGCCGCCGCAAGGGAAGAGGAAGGAGGACGTAGGGGGGGGAGAGGAGGGGAGAGCCAGATGGGAGGCAGAGGAAGACATGCAGCAGCCGTCAAAATGTTTGGGCTTGAGGAGCATAATCAGCAGCCATGGTGACGGTGGTGATGATAATGTTAATGTTTACGATGAAAACAAACCAGTGTATAAAAGTCTTGCCATAACAGATTTGTTACAAAGCATCGCCGTGATGGAAGGAGCAACTTTACACCCAAATAGGAAAGAAATTTGAATATGAATGTCTTCGGCCAGCGCTACAATGGCATGAGAGAATGTTGCATAAGACACTGAGCAACAGTAGCCGCCAAGATGACAACAGTAGGTTGATGAACTGTTCTCTACCTTGGTTACACCTCGTAAAATGCTTCGGATAAGCGATACATGCCTCAATGAAAACCATCTGAGACTATATAGTGACAAGTACTGCCCTTGATGACCGTGCTCCCCCTTGCCGTGAGGGATGCCACCTTGGAGCCGACACTCAGAGGAGCTGCGTCATGACTGTCCCACCCAAAACCACCTTCACCTGGCAGTCCGTGGCGGTGGCCGATCCTTACACCTCGTGCGATATTATCTCACAGACGATGCTCAGGTCACATATCTTCCACCGCTAAATGTGCGTACACACACACACACACACACACACACACACACACACACACACACACACACACACACACACACACACACACACACACACACACACACACACACCATACCATTATCTTGACAAGATCCCCGCCCCCACCATCCTGACTCTGACTCCCTCAGGCATCATCTTTATGATGGATGGCCAAGTACACAATATTCTTTTTACAGTTGTGCGATATTTTTCCCACACAAGTTGTTTCTGTTCTACAAATGCGGGAGGTGGGTGGCCTCGAGAGGGCTGTTGTTTTACCGCCATTTCATCCGGTGCACCTTAACTCTCAGGGCAGTAAAATATTCATATTGTAAGCAGGCCTGATCTTGTCTGATAATTACTCAGCACGCTTGGTTATTCATGGTGCTGTGTATGTTAAATAAATCTGGAGCATAATTAGAAGGACCAGGCCACCACCTGGCCCCTGCTGTCTCCGTGTCCATAGATACTGTCCCTCGGTTAGAGCGCTGCATGCAAGGCTAACTTCAAAGCGTTGGCACTTTCCAGCGTCTATACATTTTTATCCATGGAAATATGGCGCCAACCAGGCTGTGCACCAAATAAACACTGTATCTACGGTCAAACGGTGTTGTCATGTGTCTGGTGGAGGGCAGAGTGGTGTTGGGTGACGTAAGACCAGTTCTTTCTTCGGTGACGTTTGGACACCATTAAGAACAAGTTCACAGGGAACCGAATAGTAAAACTTGCCTCTTGTCAAGCGTGCTCGGCGGCCTGGAGGGTGTAGCAGCTCAATGTAACACACTCTCACCACAACACGGAACACCACTCACTGCAAGGCTTTCATCAAAGTACACGCCAATCAAAACTAACACGCATACCTACTCCTCACGTAAGCCTTTCCGAAGGAGAATATTACCAAGGATGATTTAAACAAGCTTTCTCTATGAACCTCAGTAAGTTCATGAATATTAGAACATGACAAGTAGTCGGGGTGAAGGAGGGATGACAATGCGACGGCCTTGAGGTAATACATCACTCCCATCCGTGAGCTGTTTAGAAGCAGTGCTGTGCCTCAGGGAACTCCTCCTTCTACTCGGGCAATGCTACTCCACGTGATTTCAAGTGAGCTTCCATTTCACAAACACGAGGCTACTTCTTTTCCGCCGCCAACGCCTCCCTCCTGCCTCCACCCGCCCCCATCAGACCAGTTCTTTCCGGCTTTCTCGCCTCCAACTCGTGACTGATACCCAATCCATAACCACACACCCTCCGCATACTCAATACACAACGTCTCACTTCACCAACACTCCTTCCTCCCCTTCGCGGCCATACTGGACATTTTCCCCTTCAAGATACACAACATTCAACCCACCATTTCCTAGTCACTGTCCACCCTCCCACTTGTACAAAACACCACCCACCCACTAATAACCATTTTTCTACCACACACACACACACACACACACACACACACACACACACACACACACACACACACACACACACACACACACACACACACACACACACACACACACACACATACACACACTGATTACAGGGTTAGCGTGCGAGGGCGGGCAGGGGCAGCTCGTCTTCGTCTGGTGCAAGAGAGGAAGAACAAGGAGACTTTGACGTTTATAAAGCAGTCTGTTTAGAAAAATGTTTTATACATTTTTGCTTATCCAGAGATGTTTGCTTTTGCTTGATGCTGCTGCTCTTGTTTTTGTAGGGGATGGGTGAGAGCCAGTGAGCGAGCAAGCGAAAGATAGATAGAAAGATAAATTGAGAGAAAAAAAAAAGTGTAATAAAGGAGAAAGGAAAGAGTTGTAATGAAGGAAGTAGACCAGTGGAGTCGGTGGGGTGGATAGGTGGAAGGGACAGGGTGGGGCAAGAGGAAAACAGTCATAGGAAAGGGGTAGGATTGTCAGGGCAAGGCGGGTAAGGCTTTAATGAAGGAAACCAATGACGGGAAGGAAAATAAGAAGCTTTCAACAGTCAGGAGGTTATCACAAGGCAGACTACACCGAAGGCAGGCACGGGAAGGGGACCGAAGGGGGCTGGACAACCGGATCTCCTTGTCCCAAGCGGCGCCGACCTTGGGTACTGGCAGGTAGCCCTAGTGAGGGAAGAGGAAGCCGCTCATACGAAGAAGGACTTAAATATAGGGCAAGACACGCAGCCAAGAATCGTGTTATTTTTTTTAGGTCACGCAGTTGAATAGAAAGATCGAGTAAGGAGAAGAAATGTAGAACTAATGTACTGACTGCAATCTGAAACTTGTGAGACGAGAGAGGGATTAATTAAGTGCTTGTTCTAAAGAAACAATAAACACACGGAGATAGGCCAGCGCACACACACACACACACACACACACACACACACACACACACACACACACACACACACACACACACACATAGAAACACACACACAAAAATAACTTCATTACTATGCACCTGCCTGCACCAACCTTCATATCGGGCACACAACGAGCCCCCCTCCCCCCCTCCCCTTTTGTCCTTCAACACCCAAGTGACTTCGCTATGAGCCTCGACCTTGCACGACACACGTAGGCGACAACGAACACCTCCTCCTCTTCTTCCTCCTACGTCTTCTTTACCCTATCCTCACCCACCGCTCTTCTTCCTCCTTCTTTTGTTGCTTTGTTCTCCTCCTCATTCTATTGTTGTTGTTTATTTGGTGCTTATTCTTCTTCCTCTTTTCCTTCAACCCTCTACGCCTCGCTCTTCCGTCTCCTCTTCTTATTACTATGCTATTACTACTTACACCTCCTAGCTGGTGGTTTATCTTCAGGAGGGAAGGGGATAAAAGGGTAATTATGCATGAATGAGGTGAAACTGGTTCTGAAGAGGAAAGTACCATAGAAAATTGTTGACACGTGTCCATCCGATATGTTACTTTCTTGGAACACGATAATGGTGGTGGTGGTGGTGGTTTAAATTTCATGTGACGACTGTCCTTTTGAAAACTTTACAAATACCTAATACCTTCTTTATAATCATTCAATGTCTTTAAGAATAATTTGCACTCACTCAGACACCATAAAGAATATCTTGGAATCACTAAAATCTTCAGGGACTATAATTTCGATTTTTCTTTTGAGGGGGGGAGGGACGTGGGGGCAGAGGAGGGATTAGAAAACTCTTAACGTTGAGACGCTTGAAAGTCTTTGAGACACCAATCTATTTTTACTGTGTTAGGGTCACAAACTCTTCCTTTCTGAAATGTCAAGGAAATACACATGACTTGGAATTACAAAACAGTCCTCCTTGCAACCCTTGGAATCTTACACAACAACACGCTTTATTGAATCATATATGCCAACACACCTTATTTTGTTACTCCTAAGTGATGCATCTTTTTGGAAAAACCTTGCACAGCACAGTTTTTCGGCTTATTACGATGTCCTGAAACACTTACATCATGAGAAAAGAGGAAAGGAGGCGTGAGGAGATGACTCATTGAACGACTGATGCAGTATATATAATAATAATAACCACGGCGCCGCAGCCTCAGAGATGATGTGACAGAGTTACAAGACAACGAGTTTAAAGTAAAATTATCACTCTCAAACTTTCCATACACGGGTGAGGCGACGAATTATATAAAATGGCTTGTAAAAAGGATGACTTAAATCAACTTTCAGATTCTACAGAAGACTTACACAACCAGCTCCC
>JAXIVD010004102.1:0-5000 GCA_036785275.1 Cancer borealis | reverse complement strand
TAAGCTACGCTAGTTACAAGTTATGGGATTAATTCAAATCCTAATTGTTTATTCATACACACACTTATATTTGCTCGGAGTCATCTGGTCCCCCCACACCCGACCTGAGTGACCCAAGGCAACCCACAGGACGCACTAACGAGACACACACACACACACACACACACACACACACACACACACACACACACACACACACACACACACACACACACACACCTGCACGTCAAGGTTGAGTGTCTTTTACGTTGATTCATCCATTTACTCTCCGCCCACACACTCATCAACTTGCATACATTTTTATTATTTTTCTCCTATGCATGGGGTCTCTTTGCATGCATCTATGTGCTCCATTTGCATCAGTCCCCCTGAGCCCTCCTCGTCTTCACGTCTCTCAAGCGTTTAAGTCTTGTTATCATTGTGTATTCGTCTCTACCGAAGAATGGAACTAATGTCAGGTCGGGCCACTAGGTAAAAATGATGCTACTGTCAGAGTCAATAAATCTTAGTGTTCATCTGCGCTGCGGTGGGCCGTTGGGCCTCGTCCCCTCGTCAGCCTTGTCACAAATCTTGAATTCCCTTGCTGTTGTCACAACAAGTGTGAATAAATACTTCAGAGGAATGCAAAAAAGTAGGTGTAACATATGAACAGGCGAATGTGAGTGGAGGGAGTGTGCATGTGTAGTGTGGGTTAGGTACATGTAACATTACACGCGGCTATATACATACAACACTGACGAGACGCTTACCCTCTCTTGCGTGGTCCTTTGACGGACTGGATTTCCTTCCTCTCCGGTTGCATATCGGGCTCAATCTTGGGTACGAGGCCACCCTGTTCCGGCAGGCGGACCTCACATCCTTGTGGGTGCTGTTCCTCGAGGGGCGGGAGGTATTCGCTGTAGTGGGAGTGATATTCCTGAATATCCTGATATTTGCTTTGAGACATTACGGCAGGTGAGCGGAACATCTGGTGGTCGTATCCGGCAGAGTTATCCAATGGGGTACCATAGGAGGAGCATTGGGGCCCCACATATGTGTGGGCGCGGGGGTGTCCGTAGGGTGTCCTACTAGCTTCCACAGCAGGTGACAGCTGCCCATAGTTTAGGGAGTGTCCCCCTGATCTGCAGTCGTGTGGGGCCATTGGTGATGGCATGCATTGAGTCCCTGCCATGGAAGCCCCGCCATGGTAATTTGACATTAAGTTCCCTCCCTGAGAACTCATCTGAGAGTTAATATTGTTCATCTCCGGGTAGATTCCCATGGGGTGGTGGCCTGCCACCATCCCGGGCATCATATCACCACCGCAGGGATTCGCTACTGCGAACCTGTTGAGGGCTCCCGGTGTCCCGCCGTGAGATCCCAACACCTGCCCACAATGGTGAGTGCAAGACTCATGAGGTCCTCCATTCGGGGACGGTTGAACGTGACCCCTTACATGACCTCCTTGTCCAGCCAGCGCATAGTGAGGTGCCAGCCTGTGTGCTGCCGGGGTCGGTCCCTGGAAGGAAAAATCGGCAATTGGTCGTTGTAGACAGTATTCATTGGTGTTGAAAGCGACTTGGGCTTCTGTGGTGAGGACAGGGTAGGAGGCTTCCGGCATCTTACAGGCTGGCGATAGGCTACGAGGCCACGATGGTAGATAAATGGGTTCGCTCACACGATTAACTTCATAATGAAAAAACGGAGTAATTCCATTAACACGATTAATTTTCCTTGGCGGGGCACCGGGCACCTGGCGCACCGCAGGACGGGCAGGGACTGAAGTGCTTGTAATTCACACGAGTTGCCAAACTATCCTTGGGGAGCTGCGGGCACTGAGCCTCCACGACTCCAACGGGATACAAATCTGCACTAGGATGCTAGTAATGAGCGACGGCAGTGCCGCGATTGGCTCTGTGGCAGGCCTTGCAGCCCATTGGTGGACAGGCGAGCAGAGCCACGCCTCCCGGAGATCCCCCGTCCTACCCAAAGAGATCGCTCAGCCGTACAGACGTATCATTGGCCCCGCCCACAGAACTTCACCCATACACCCATGCCCGCGGCACCAAAGCACCTGACAAACCATGATGCACTTTTGATGTAAAAACCTACGATACAAAACCTCATCCTTTCTAGTACAGTCCACAGCAACACTGCTTCTACCAATCCTGTTACGTAGCAGCGTGACGTCACAACTGCACCACCACAAACACCCTCTTCCTAGGCCTGTGGATGCTTTTGCCGCGGCTTCCAAAAACCAAAGACACAAATTCATCCCAAACTCCACTGAAACCCTTTCCCCCAACACATAGCAGGGCCCTGTACAGCAGGCGCACCACGCAAGGCACGCAACACTCCTGCTCCGTTACGAGGCAAGGCTACCCATCTTGGTCCCAGGATTACATAAGATAATGACAGGTTACCTTACACCAACACTGTTACGATCTCTCTCTCTCTCTCTCTCTCTCTCTCTCTCTCTCTCTCTCTCTCTCTCTCTCTCTCTCTCTCTCTCTCTCTCTCTCTCTCTCTCTCTCTCTCTCTCACGGGACGATTTCTAAACCCGTCCCTTAGTTAGCATTGAATCATCCTATGCAACATACATACTTTTGTAGTACACATTATTCTATTAGCAGCAAAAAATAAAGTATCATGTGTGTGTGTGTGTGTGTGTGTGTGTGTGTGTGTGTGTGTGTGTGTGTGTGTGTATGTGTGTGTGTGTGTGTGTGTGTATCTAGGGCATTATAACGTACATACGTATATGAGCCAATTCTATGGACAGAGCACACACACATACCAACGCTCTCTTGGAAAACAAGAAAAAAAAAGAGAGAGGAGAGAGAGAGAGAGAGAGAGAGAGAGAGAGAGAGAGAGAGAGAGAGAGAGAGAGAGAGAGAGAGAGAGAGAGAGAGAGAGAGAGAGAGAGAGAGAGAGAGAGAGAGAGAGAGAGATTAGTTTCCAAGGTTCACTCCATACGCTTCGTTAGTGTTCTTCATTACTCAGTGGATACCCGCATCTGATAGCAATCAAGGTGTTTCTCAAGGTGAACATTACAGAAACCTCCCGGGAACACGCCTCATAGATTTACTAAATTATTCATGACCAGATAATTTATACTCTACAGGTAGCCTTACCATTCTCTTTTCTTCCTTACTTAATTAATTTAGGGGAGTAACATTAACCTTAACGTTTAGCAATTACTTGAACATTTTGAAATATTCTGTAAATATATCACAAAAATGACGTTTAGGAAGTGGAACAATCGACTTTACTTTCTTCAGCAATTGTCACACATAGCAATGAGTCATTGTGTAAATGAATGTTGCAACGTTCAACATGGTATTTATTTCACATTAAACCTCAAGGAGTTAGTTGTGATAAATATGGAATTCTCCAAAACATGAAGCAAAGGTGCAAGTAAGGACAATGAACTACACATCATATATCAACGTTCTATCAAGTAAAGACTCATTATTGTAGTGTAGACACGAGTCATCATATTATTTTGAACACGGGTCTCACTTTTCTGTGTTCACCTCGTTAAAGTAATTACTTGGAACGACGAAACTCATTTTCTATTGGTAACTTGCACGAGAGAGAGAGAGAGAGAGAGAAAAAAAAAAAAATCTTCTTGAACTTTAAAACGGATGCAGAAGCTTTCCAACAGTGGCCCAACATGCTGCTATCTGGGCTCTCACTTCCTTTCAAACTTGGAGTAAAACATAATCTATTTCGACAATGTTCTGGCTGGTGGTTCGTATCAAACACACAAGCTGAATGTAACTTTTCCATCAGTGACAACGATACACGAAGGCTCAATAACACCACCACAATAAAAAAACAAAAACAGAATGAGATGAGGTGATACATAGATAGACAAAGAAAAATATTATCATGGCTACAAAACAAACACAAACAAAGGAAAAAAAGACGATAGTGTGAATATAAATCAGACATGACACAGCACAACTCAGATAACACGTGATCTGTATCGATAGTCTCTCACTCCCGACCCACGCCATCCTCAGCCTCACTCACCACCTACCACTGTCCTTTGTATGGCTCAATAATGCAACAACATTCCTACGAACTTGATGAATAAAATATTGACACATACAAACACACACTATCTCTCTTTTTTTCTTTTTTTCTCTATCTTTCTCTCTCTCTCTCTGTCAAGGGGTGACAAAGACGAAGCACACACGACACACACAGTGCCAAGCCACGTCACAAGGGTGCTCTGTCTGCTGAAGGAAGAGGAGGAGGAGGAGGAGGAGGAGGAGGAGGAGGAGGAGGAGGAGGAGGAGGAGGAGGAGGAGGAGGACTGGCATCCCCACACCATTCACTACGATACCACTGCACGTTATTGTGTGAAGGAGAGAGAGAGAGAGAAGAGGGAAGGAGGAAGGGAAGACAGAGAATAAGGAATGTAGGGATGTAGAAGGGAATGAGTTATATGAGGGAGGTGGGGGGAACGAGAATGATAACTCATGTAGAGGGGGAATGCTGCGAAAGAGGATTATCATAAAAAGTCAGAAGAGAAGGAGGAGAAGGAGGAAAAGGAGGGAGGGAGTCATTTTTTAAATTATAGAATAGGAATGAGTGATGAAGGAAAGAGTGGAGGGATGGAGAGGAGGAAGAGAGGGCGAGGTGAAGTCAGTAGCAGGTGATAAATAAACAGTTTTTAAGCACCCTAGTTATATCACCCTTAGAAGCACCTCCTCCCTCTCTCTTCCCTTTCATATAAGTCTTACATAATACTTTTTTTTTGTTGGGGAGGAGAGACAAGAGAAGAGGGTGCGGGGAACTATACAGGTGTGAGGAAGGTAATTAATTATAAAAGAAAGGTCATTCATATGTATAATAATATGTGTGTGTGTGTGTGTGTGTGTGTGTGTGTGTGTGTGTGTGTGTGTGTGTGTGTGTGTGTGTGTGTGGTGTGTGTGTGTGTGGTGTGTGTGTGTTAATCCTTAGTAAGTGTATCTTAAGTGTCTCTTCTATTCCTGTATATTTTAAAATCACAC
>JAXIVD010004101.1:0-38873 GCA_036785275.1 Cancer borealis | reverse complement strand
TGTGTGCATAGTGAAGGGTATTTCTCAAATTGTTGTGCCATAGATTTTATTTGCATTATAGACTGCATTATAGACTTACCAGACCTGCTTTGGAATTGATTGGCATTTGAAACAAACCATTCTATTACTTATTCAAAACACTTTGTAATATAATTAGTTCAAAGCTCGTGTAGCATTTCATGACCATAGTAAAATATGTAGATCTCATACTGGATCCAATCAATGTGAGCATAACAGCACGTCTCCCGGCATACCTCCTAGGATGATCTAATCAATTATTGGTGTTAAAGTATTCATAATGACACCATTTTTGATAAACCCATCATATAGCAGAGATTGAGAGTTATCATTTTCATATATAGATCCTTGAAGTCCCATGACTCAACCTCGAGATAATCATTACTAATTAGTATGTCTATGATTCAATAATAACACTTCCATCTCTCTGGTCTGCTACCATACATATGTAATTGCTTAATTTATTTCATATTGTTGTTTGAGCCATGCACTTGATATTTGATTGCCAAAGGAGTAATAGTATGCCCCAACTTTGCATTACCTCTATCAGAATAAACCTCAGGACCGGTGGCCCAGCATAGTGATGAGGATAACTGATCGTGCAAATGAGATCACTCTTTTGGATGGGGTTGTGTGCTTCTTTGATCAGCAGGTTAGTATCTTACTTACAGTATCTTACAGTAGATCTTCTGGAAGAGGTCTTTCTAGGCCTGTACATCAAGCTCTGAACTCCCGGCGGTTAGTTATTTAATTTGTTTTACATTTCTTTATATAATGACAACTTCCTATTAAATTAAATTTGTAAGTGTGGCAGCTAAAGCATAAAGATATGACTAATTGGAACTTACTCAATATATATATATATATATATATATATATATATATATATATATATATATATATATATATATATATATATATGTATATATATATATATATATATATATATATATATATATATATATATATATATATATATATATATATATATATATATATACATACATATATATATATATATATATATATATATATATATATATATATATATATAATATATATATATATATATATATATATATATATATATATATATATATGTATATATATATATATATATATATATATATATATATATATATATATATATATATATATATATATATATATATATATATACATATATGTATATGTATATATATATATATATATATATATATATATATATATATATATATATATATATATACATATATATATATATATATGTATATATATATATATATATATATATATATATATATATATATATATATATATATATATATATATAAATATATATATATATATATATATATATATATATATATATATATATATATATATACATATACATATATATATATATATATATATATATATATATATATATATATATATATATATATATATATATATATATATATGTGCCTATCTTTCCATTTTTCTACCTATGTCCAAATTTGTATTTATGTTTGCCTATTGGGCTGTCTGTGTTTCTATGTCCATCTGTCTATTAATCTAACTATTAACTCAGTAATCTATACTCTCATTGCTATGCCTTTCAGTTTGTTTTTGTCTATTAATCTGTCCATCTCTTTTTTGTGTCTATCTGATATAATGTTTATATCTATTTCAGATTGGCTCTACCTACTTCTTGTGCAGAATCGATCCAAAGATAACCATTGTAGTTGTATTTGATGCAAAAAAATCAGAAAAAGACAGTAATATTAAAGATTTTATATATGACTTGGCACTTCAGCTCAGGTGCAACAAGGTGTTCACCAATTTGAAGCCTAAGTAAATCTATTATATATGCATATATACATACATTTATACACACAGTACTCCTGGCTATCCCTGAAGTTCTATAAGGGACTGGTTAAGTTGCTGTAGTCTAGTTCATATACTTCATCCTTGCATACTCAAGTCTTCTCATTCGCATACACTAACTCTTGAGTATTTTAACCCTTCATACAGATTTTTCTCTCACTCCTACAATATTTTCCATTCTCTCTCTTGTTTTCTCATTGTTTTCCACCTACTGCTGCTGCATTTGATCACCTCTACCAATCCTAAGCTCATTGCTTCACCCTTACTAGACATGGCAAATATATACTTCACATTCATTACCCTCACCATCTATCATATTCATACTAAAGAAATTTCATTTGTTTGTCTTTCATTCCATGTTCTTAATTGCTTCCATCGGTCAATGTTTGTTATATTATATAGTAGCACCCCAAATTTTGAGATTTGTTAATTTGTTCTACAAAATTCTATAGTTTTATAGAAATATCAAAATTTTCATAAACAACAGTACTACACACTACTCAAATTTATAAAATTGCCTAAACGATAATTAAATTTAATGGCAAAGCTTTAAATAGGCTTTTTAGTGGGATAGCGTTATTGTGAGTCAATGGCCTTAAGCCAGGAAAAAACAGGCATTCCATTCAACATGCTAAGAAAAAAAGAGAAAAGAAAAACCGTTGCAAGAGTTTATGATGTGGAACATTCATGAATCAAGTAACATGCTCATTCCCATCGGACACATAAAATGTTATACCAAATAATAGATAAGATGCCATTTGCAGGAAATTATACACTATGCTTGTGAAGGTAGCTTCACCTCATGAATGAATTAATGAAAATCCACACTTTGCAAAATATTAAAAAGGATAAACTCATTCAAGTGCTTAAGGTGTTTTATGCATATATTATACCCATAACATGTCTAACGTTTATCTATCTAGATACTAGGGAATAGCCCAGATAAAGTAGTTAGGGTCTAGGGAGACTACTCTCCCCACTCCTTTTGCTTCCTGTCTTTTCATATGAAACAATACAGAGGAGGGGCTTCTCAGACCTTTCACTCTGTCACTTTTGGAGCCACAGAAAATGGTATTCTTGCATCCCCATCACAGGGCTGTTCGTAACATAAATATGAATGTGCTGACAGAGTTCACCATGCACTCATTTGTCTAAAATCACCTTCACAAATATTACTACCTAATTTTTTACAGGTTTGAAATTACTTATAGAAAATATATAGTGAAATTTTGCAATTTGATTGTGAAGTTTCAGAAACATAATCTCACAAATCTTTTGGGAGCTACGTTACACCTTTACCTATATGATTATAATATAAATTATAACCAAGTAAATGTGATTGTATTTAAAAGCTGCAATGTTAAAAAGATTATAAAAAATGGCTAAGTAACTTTTAAGTTTACGAAATATTACGATGTTATATTGCAGTTGTTCTTTCTTTACACATTGTTACTAATATATATATATATATATATATATATATATATATATATATATATATATATATATATATATATATATATATATATATATATATATATATATATATATATATATATATATATATATATATATATATATATATATATATATATATATATATATATATATATATATATATATATATATATACAGTAAGAATGGTCATCTCGCGTAATATAGTCTCGCGAATTTAGCATCTCGCGTCTATTTCAAATTTCCCGCCTTCTGCCATCTAGCGGTTCCAAACGAACATCTCGCGCATGCGCATGGGTCAGCGCGCCAGTTGAATGGTTGGTTTGGGTCGGTTGTGTCATGGCAGGAGCTGGGTCAACAACAATATTGCTATTTTGTTGTGCTGTGGAGCATATTTACTTTTGGTGTTCTAGTGAAAACGTTCTAGTGGAAGTTCTATGAGTGTTAGTGGTGGAAACTGTGGTGGACGAGAGAAGCGTGATTATCACAAGGGGGTGAAGCTCAGGAAATATACACTTCAGGAACAGAAAGAAATAGTTCAGATGATAAACAGTGGTGCAAGAACATGTGACTTTATGCGTAAGTTTAACTGTCCTGAATCAACAGTAGCAGCACTCCCCACCACTGCCAGGCTACTCAAGCCAGTCACAGACTCTGATAACGTAAGTGGAATAATATTTGAACCTTTATTAATAGTCAGAAAGTGTTCAATCTTATTTATTATCATACAGATTATGCATAACCTTGTATGTGTGAATTTTCGGCAAAATATATTGTATTCTTGGTGGGTTAATGGGAGTAATAAGAAGCTTATGTACCATACCTAAGAACCAATTATACTATTTACATGTATTTCAATATCGTTCATTTCGTGGTTTTTCATCTCGCGGCCGATAGTCCAATATCAATTAAGCGCGAGATGACCGTTCTTACTGTATATATATATATATATATATATATATATATATATATATATATATATATATATATATATATATATATACATATATATATATATTTATATATATATATATATATATATATATATATATATATATATATATACATATATATATATATATATATATATATATATATATATATATATATATATATATATATGCAGTCGACCTTGGATTCAATGGACAAATGTGGCGGGAACCGTTTTAGTTAGTTTAAAAGTCCATTGCTTGGTTAATCCTTACGGACTTCTAATGCTCTCAATTTAACAGACTAATGAGGAGGGAACCCTGTCCGTTAGTGTAAAAACTCCATTGCTTGGTTAATCCTTACGGACTTCTAATGCTCTCGATTTAACAGACTAATGAGGAGGGAACCCTGTCTGTTAGTGTAAAAAGTCCGTTGCTTGGTTAATCCGTATGGACTTCTACCTACTCGCCCACCACCTACCGGACTTTCTTTTACACTAACGGATTTTAGTTGGGATCTGGATAGATTGTCCGTCAGCGGACAGAGTCCGTTAGATGCGAAATCCGTTAAATCGGGGTCCGTTGAATCGAGCGTCAACTGTACATATTAATTTCACCATGCGAGTGAGAGAGACCTGTAAGTGGTAGCCTGTGGGCTGTTATCCATATTACACATAATTTTGCTGATCCCCAAAAGCTACATTCGTGAAATGTTCTATCCAGATTTCAAGTATTGAGGAGAACACCTAGCACATAGACTTTGGTGGAGGTAAGGATTCACCCATCACTCCTTTGACTGATACATACACTGGCATCTCTACATTGCCTCCTAGTCCTAGTCTGAGAGCTTTCAGTATCCCTACAGTCTTCCTCCATCTCATGGATTGAAGCTGCATATCCTTTTCTATAGAATCCTTGATGCAACTATAAGCAGAGCAAGTCGGTAGTGAACATGCAACCTCAGTTAGGGGCAGACGTTTTTATCAGTTGACCAATGTTTTGAGTCTACATATTTCACAGAGGGTTGATTTTCATGAACGTAATGTCATATTTAAGGATCATTACCAATGATTACACTGATGATTGCATTATTTTTTTACCTGGTAAACCCTAATTTATATGCTTTTTGGCTTGCATTTCTTGTCTGCGATTAGGGACGCTTTCGCGCTCGGAAGCAAATAAAAGCCAACATCCAATCGTTGAGCTGCTTAGAAGTGTAATCCCTCTGTTTCCAAGCCCATTTCCATTGTGGAGGGGCTTAGGGACCAGAGATTGAGGTCTGATGCTGTAAAGCTATGGACTTCAGTCTCTGGTCCAACCAATTTTCGCTTGGCCTTTTTTCTCTCTAGCTTTGCTTTCCCTTGTTTCCCTTGAAACCCCCTGGTTTCTTAAAGTGTAATAGCCGTGCTGAGAGGATGAAAGGCTAACAAGTTCAGTCATGAATGGCCTGAGGATGTCATGGGCACAGTGTATCCTCCCTTTTTCATTGTTCTTACTCTCCATGGTGGTTATGGGGAGCAGACCAGTTATATCCCCCACTTACACCCACCACTTACACTCGGCTCACCATGGCCGATTATGAAAATTTGAAATGAACAGGTGTACTTGGGAATGCATCTCTAAAAATTAATCCCCCCCCCGACTTCCCTGGCTTTGACAAGGATACGCCTTTGACCACGACTCTAAAAACTCCTCTAACCACCCACCTGTAACTCCCTCATCTCTTCCACCTCTTTTACATATTTCTCAAACACCAACACCAACCCCTACTTCTACATCTATAGCTTCCTCCAGTATAACCACCTTTGAACCATATATACCACCAAAAAGTAAAACTATTCACCAACTCTCCACCCTGGCCTCTACCTCTTCTATAACTCAGACTGTTTCCTCCTCCTCTCACGCTCGCCCACGCTCATCCACTACTACTAACCACCTTCCTTTATCCATCCTCTTTGGTCCTCGCCAATGGAACAAATACTTCCATATCCCTGCTCATGCTCCATAGTCAAAAAGCACTTTCCAGAAATGCATCCAAAGACAGGTGGGAAGGGTAACCCTCTACGCACGGCCTGACAGATCTCGCTTAGTCATTATTGACTCAGAATCCGAAGCTGAAGCAATGCTCACTCTAAAATACCTTGATGGGAAACCATTCCTAGTGTCCCCTGATACTCAACTCAACACTCGTACTGGTACTGTTCTCATTCCCAATAAAATCTGTCCAGACGGCATCAGTTGGTCTGACTGTTCACCTGACCTTTTTGAAATGATTGCAGAACATGATATCACTCATGTGTCCTACTTTACTTTATATCCTCGTGGCCGTTGCAAACACCAAGTAAATATTGTAAGAAGTGTATTCAAAGGACGAGCTCTTCCAGACAGGGTATACATAGATGGGACCTTCTATAAAGTTAAACCTAACATTCCTCCCTCATGTTTGTGCCAAAACTGCTGGAGATTCGTACATCCAGCAAAATACTGTACGTAGATCCACTACACGTTGCCCTCTCTGTACCTCACCTGGCCATACCTGGACAAAATGCCCTTCAACAATACGCATCTGTAAACTGCATCCAAAAACATATTGTCTTCTTCCGAGGTTGCTCTGTTTACAAATTTGAATCTGAGGTTGCTGCCCTCCCCTTCAAACATGGCCTAACATTCAAAGAAACTAAACAAGAAGTCCGTCTCTGTAGCTTCCAACAGGTTCCTCTCTCTCAGCGCATCTTCATTAACACTCCACAGACCACGACTAACACTGACTCTCCTCCTACTAAATCCCATCCTTCTTCTTCCACTCACATCACTTCCTCTCCCACTCCTCTTTTTCCTTCATCTTGCACAATTACCTCCTCCACTTCTCTCACCCACCTTGTAGTTAATTCAGTGCCAGTGAATAATAAATTTTTTTCTACTTTATCCAGATTTCCCAACCTCAACTCCTTCAACTTCAAACCTTATCCCTCCTTCCACGTCGTATTCGGGTACCAAACACCAAGCGTCGCTCCTGTGCTTTCCCTCCAAAACCTTCTACTAATTATACTACTACTTTAATCACTAAAACTTTTTTCCCTACAGCCTCCGGCCAAGAAAATTTTTTACTCCCACTCTCTCAACCCCTTTCTCCCTTAGTGAGACCATCTCTGACATTGAAGCCTGCATAGTAGAACTTTTCATTGATACCTCACTCCCTTTTCCATCCTATACTCCACCACATACTACCTCCGATAACAACCTCTATGTTTCAGCAGAAGTTCATCAACCACCCAATAACCTTCCTTCCACTCCTATACCCCATTTCCCTACTACGCCCTCATCTAGAATATTGCATTCAGTTCTGGTCACCATATTATAAAAGATATTAATAAGCTGGAGAGAATACAAAGAAGAGTTACTAAAATGATCTCAAGACTGCGAAACAAGTATTATGAAGAACAACTTAAAGAGCTGATTTTATTCAGTTTATCCAAACATAGGCTATGAGGGGTGGGGAAGAGCCTTCCACTTTGCTGTCCTTTTGTCTATCAAGTAGATATAGAAGTTCTGTAGCCACATAGACAGCCTCATTAGGTCTAGTAGGACTGTGCTGTCTGTTCTTCCTTTGTATTACTACTACTACTACTACTACTACTACTACTACTACTACTACTACTCCTCCTCCTCCTCCTCCTCCTCCTCCTCTCCTATCTTCTTCTCCTCCTTCCCCATCACCCTTTTCCCACTCTTCACCTCCCACCCTCACAGCTACATCTACTAGAAAATCTCCTCTTGACTATCCTTTACCTCCTGGATTCTCGTGAATCCCTGTTACATAATTTCTCAATCCAAAAAACCTCCTGCCCAGATACTGCCCTTACTTCTATGATTCCTTTTTTTTTTATATTATTATTCAACGATGTCCATTCTCCACTGGAATAGCCGTGGTCTCCGCCCCCATAGAAATGACCTCAGCTATCTATACTATCTATCTATGAACATCAAGTTATATGCCTTCAAGAAACTTTAGTTCAACCACCCACACCAATCCTTAACTACCACTTCATCTATTCTCCTCATTCTATTGCTGCTGCTTCTATTCTTATCCATCATAAGACACCATATACTTACCTCAACATTGACACTACTATTCCTTGTATTGTGTTACGAATCTTCCTTCAACGTTGGATTACCATTGTTTATGACACACTCTCTACCGAGTACCCACCCTTTGTATGATCCTGGAGCATGGCAGCGTCTTGGTGGAAGTGGTAGGCTAGCGCTCTCGTTAATCTTAGCAGAACTATATGGTCTATAGATGCCTAGTTCGGGAGGATTATTTAATCACTGTTTTGCCTTATTTAAATGCCAAAAAAACTAACATTATTTGTATCTATATCTGTTAAGCATTGCCTCTCTGTCATCAGATAAATAGTTATTACCTGACGAAAATCGATCCCTGATTTTATATTAATTTTGATTGAAACATTGATAGAAATCTGGCGTCACTTAGAAAATCTAACCTACCCTACTAACGGGCGGAGGTCGACCATCCAGTGCCTCCATTAAGCCTACTGGCACTGCAGATACAGGACAAAAAAGAAAGAAAGAAAAGACAGAGCATCACTCATCAGATGATAACTCAGTCAGTGGTGGTCTGGTGGAGCGGATGTGGTGTCGACACAAAGGCGAACTCACAGTTGCTCACACCTCACACATCTAGGATATCATTAGAGCAGGCAAGACGTGCGGCGGACCGCTCATTGATTGATAATTTGACTGTGCATTAAGTTGAGGTCAGTAGAAAGTAAGTAAGTCATTGCTGCACCATCTTGATTTGGAGCAGAAGTCGGCCACTCAGCACTGAAATCCCATGAGGTAAGGCATGTGTGTTTGTGGAGAGTCGCAAGATATTTACCAATTGTGTCTTATACACTATGTTTCCAGAATTAATTAACTTACAGCTAAACATACAAAAGCCATTACTAAGTCGCTGATATGGTTATGTAGTACAATAATTTCATACTGCTGTTTACTACATAAGGCTCCTGGGAAGAGATGACACTTTGCATGTCCCTCATTTAGGTAACGAATTGTCTCTTCAGGAGGATTTAAAACAAATTTTCGAAAATATGGGATTTTAATATATAATTTTATAGCAGTTAGAAAATAAATAAATAAAACTAAAGACGGGAAAATTAAGCATACAAAAGAGAGGAGGGCGGAGGTAGAAAGCGTTCGTGTATACATCATCCAGTTTTTATCAGCTAATATGTCACGTTGACGTAATATATATCATAGTTGTGTGTGGCAAGTGTGTAGTGCTATGTACTGATTTTCCTTGATCTGTGGCCACGCGTATCTTAGTGTGTGTGTGTGTGTGTGTGTGTGTATATATATATATATATATATATATATATATATATATATATATATATATATATATATATATATATATATATATACAAACACACACACACACACACACATATATATATATATATATATATATATATATATATATATATATATATATATATATATATATATATATATATACGCTTAAAAGGATATAACCTTTGGTTTTGTGACGACGTAGAAGTAGTAGTAGTAGTATAATTATAGTAATAGTAGTAGTTGTTATTGTAGTAGTAGTAGTAGTAGTAGTAGCAGTAGTAGTAGTAGTTGTTGTTGTTGTTGTTATAGTGGTGGTAGTAGTAGTTGTTGTTATATATATATATATATATATATATATATATATATATATATATATATATATATATATATATATATATATATATATATATATATATATAGATAGATACACACACACACACACACACACACACACACACACACACATACACTCTTTCTGAGGGGACACAAGAATAAAATGCATAAAGATATTTGCTTGAAAGATACAAAAAAGTACAGTTTTCCCCAAAGAAGTATAGATACTTGGAATGAACTGAAGGAACAGGTGATAATGGCAAAAATCGTATATCAACTGAAGGAAAAACTAGACACATATAGATACGGAGACAAGACCATACGAGTGTAGCTCAGGCCCTGTATACTACGTACAACAAAGTAAATACAGGAGGGCAGAATTGCTCGCCCTCCAACAACACGTAGGTCGTAGAACCTGCCAAGTTTGTCAGTTGTTTTGAAATATTTAAAGAGTTTTTTTAATTGCAGGAAAACTTAAGTGGCAGAACCTTCACCAAAGGTAGTCAGGATAACTAGGGATTCTGAAGATGATGGCGTGCAACATACCTGCTTCTTCGGGAATCTATGAAGGGGAGTTAGTACTCCACCAAACTGGGACGCGTAAGAAGGTAATTGATAATTTGTGTTTATTTTCCATAAGGTGTCATTTCTCGTATATTCTGCTCCATATGTAGCCTATATTTTGCGGATGCTTGTCTTTTCACGTGTAGCATTTGTTGATTTTTTCGCAGATAGCAAAATTATCGATTATTTTGATAAGAATGATAAATAATCGGGACAATTGTGTCCTATCTGTCTGTCAGGTACTCGAAACGAGGCCAATTGATTTCTGCTTCGACGCGCCAACTACTATACTGTGTATGTAATAATGTGATGAAAATGTAGTGGGAGTTTGTAAATAATGACTTGAAATTCCAGCGGATATTTGTCATTGAAAACTTGAGAGGTATGGGAAGCGCCTTGTAACCTTACACTATTTTATGAATATGATAATTAACATTTCGTGGAATTATTCACCACGAATAATGGAGTGTGTCATATCTATTCAAGACTACTAACAAAATCATAATTATTTACTCGGAACAAAAAGCCATTACGACGAAGAACATTTCTTGTACAACACATGATCCGCTAGCGTAGTGGTTAGCGCACTCGGCTCACAACCGAGGGGGCCAGGGTTCGATCCCCTGGGCGGACGGAAATAATTTGGGTGTGTCTCCTTTCACGTGTAGCCCCTGTTCACCTAGCAGTGAGTAGGTACGGGATGTAAGTCGAGGGTTTGTGACCTCGTTGTCCCGGTGTGTTGTGTGTGAGTGGTCTCGGTCCAACCCAAAGATTGGTCACTATGAGCTCTGAGCTCTTTCCATAGGGGGACGGCCGGCCGTCTCGAGAGAGACCAGCAGTAGAGTGTGACAGTGAACACACATGCAGTGGACCGCTCTTGTGGTTCACTGGAACAACTCCTGCCTGTCAGTCACCCAAGCAACCCTGCTCAGGTTGCTGAGGATTTTTCACTGACTATTGTCTCCCTTCAACAAGTTCTCCCTTGAACAAGTAGATGGGTGAATGATGTGTGAGAGGGAGAGGTTTCAACCTTACTCATAGATTCGTCTCTGAGCTCTGAGTTCCTTAAGGGATGGTAATGGCTGACGATCACGAGTCTAGCGCGTGATCCTGCACACCAAGGTGAATTACAAATGCACATACACATACACACACGTAGTTCAGTGGTAATGTATCGGCCTTTCACTTGGTAGGATAGGGTTTGCACCTTGCTCAAGGTACAAGGTTTCACTGATGATCAAACAGTTACTGTCCTCCTTGAGTAAGAGGTGTGTGGTGTGTGTAAAGTGAGAAAGCCTTACCCATTGATCGGGCTATAATGAGCTCTAACCTGTTTCCGACAGGATTTAATGAAAAAATATATTATCAATCTATTTTGCTCAGAGAGCGACAAACCTAGTGCATAAAAAAATAGATACTTATGTACCCCATGTTAGGCAGGTAGTATTACTTATATTTTTATTCCTATATATCTCATGTATTATGCAATTAATGTTATTATAATTGTTGAGGTATATATGTAGTAGGTTCTCGAATGTCATGTGTCGTGAGGAGGCCGAACGTTCGGGAAGCAGTCTCGTGGTGTCTGGCCGCCATCCGGTCAGAGAGATGCTGCAGACTCAGCAAGAAAGGAGGCTGATGTCAGCTTTTGACAGGCGTCGCTGCTGGCTGTTTTACTGCACCCAGCTTGCCCGGCTCGCAGACCTACCCGCGCAGCTACACCTACAAGTCACGGACCTCGGAGTGCTCTACTCTCACCGTACATCCGAGGTCCGGACTGACCGTTATTACTGACATTTCTGTGTTATTACGAGTGCCCTACAAACTGTCGCTGAAGTTATATATATTGCACAAATCTCACCTTATACCCAAGTGTGGAGATATAGTGCCACAGTGACTCTTGTGATATACTTTAATATATGTGCATAACCCTGCTTGCTTAAAATACAAATACAAGCAGTGAGATTTATTCAATGTACCAGTGTACTGATCATCTTATACTGTAAATAAAACTGTATAAAGTACACGTATTTGGCTAAACCGCTCGGGCCATACTATCTCACATAACACTCGTTACCACACCGGGTAACATTATGGTGAACAGCGTTTGAGATACGAAATACCAGTTGCACTCATAACACGAACATTTTTGGGAAACGGATTGAACGATCTCTACAGAGAAACGAAGGAGTGAGATGGTAGTGGAAAGAAGCGTCGACGAGATGTTTATGACCAGGTCAGCGCTTCGTCAGACATCCCGCTGAACTTTGACACCGCTCGCCACTACCCTCAAGTATTCTCACACCTACCAGCACCTCATAACTCTCTGTGAGGAAGCTAGCGTTTCCCCCATGTCAAGACAACGGTGAATCTGTTAGTGGCTGAAGAAGAGGACGAGGAAGATTTCTACTGGGTGACAACAACAGACTCACCCCCACTTCCCCGCTTTACTTCCCGCGGGACACAAGAAGAAGAAGAAGACGAGGTAACCTTTCACCCCGGCTAACTCAACGAAGGGTGTGGCCTTACCCCCACCCAACTACAACAGCTGACCAACCGAGGGACACGAGAGGGCGAGGAAGACAAGTTTCCTGGCCTGAAAGGACGCGGCGACTTCAATCAATTTACCGTCGCATATTAATTATTTAGGTGAGATACACATGCATTTAGCTAAAATACTACCATTACACATTATTAAAACAATAACACTTGCATACACTTAAGTGGTTAAAGCAGTGATTTATTATTATTGTTGCTCATATATATTTTGCTGGAAAAAAAAAATAGCAGTATATTGAGTCTAGTGGATTATTTGGTGTATATTTATATGTGTATACTTTTCACCATCCTCTCATTTCTTCTTGATTAATTAACGGTCTCATTTTATTACTAATAATCAAATTTAAGTGTTGTTCATTCTCTTATTATTATTATTATTATTATAAATAAAGCAACGTGAAGCATCGTGAACTCTGAGAAATTATTTAAACAACGTTACACTACCGTTACTATATCGCTTCTAATTAAGTAAGTAGTGAATTTAATTTTTTTTAATCACTTTTAATTAATTACTTATTAGTAAATCGATGTCGAAAGACAATTTAACGAAGTTAGTGAAAGAATTTGATCATATTTGCACTGCTGAAGGTGATAGTTTTGAGGAAGCAGGTGCGTCTGCTGGGAGTGAATTTAGTGATAATATACACACGCTTAGAAGTGGAACACCATATCCACGCCTTCCCGCAGATACTAATTTATTTGCCTGTACTAACCCAACACCCACCAGCATGACAACTAACCCTAATATTAGTACTGGAGGTAACAAAACCCCTCGCACTCCCTCACCACCGCCTGTTGCCGGTCCGTCGTCTGCGACGGGGGAAGCTCAGCAAGCCTCCGCAAGGCACCCGGGTTAGAAGTAACGAGAAATCGTGGACAGAAAGGAACCGACGACGGGGTTGATATTAATGCTCTTCGCTCATCAATAATAGCGGCCTGCAACCTCGCTGATGCTATGGTTCTTCCTGTCAAAATAGGTTCTGTAAGGGCATCTTTTGCTGTGGACACCGGCGCTTCAGTTAATGTGCTCTCCGCTGCATCATACTCGGAGTTAAAGCGCGCGTCGCGTGGTAGCCGATGGCCCCTCAGACCACCGATTACCAATTTGCAGGGAGTATCGAGCGTACCTATAGATATTTTAGGTATCGTGCGTCTTCCAATCAAGTTAGGTAATAACACTACACCCATCCGAACTGACTTCTATGTAATTTCTAATTTCAGTCTTCCTTCATATGGATTACTAGGACTGAGGACTATGAAGGACATTCAGTTGGAAATACAACCTGTGCTTAATTGTGTAAAGTTTCGGGGTAAAACCTTGAAGTCGATGGAAATACCCAGACGTTTAATTTCTTCAAACCGTACGGACCCAAAAAGTTTTACCGACACACAGGAAATCAATGTGATTCATAACGCCCAGAAAAAGGGGATAGAATCTGGATCGTACCAGGCTACTTCAACTTGCAATGACAACCATCAAACGAATTGTTTTGAGGAGTGGAAGGAAATTAATGCCACTGTAATAGGGACTCGTAAAATACCTAGTCGTGCGGCAGCCCACATACCAGTATCGGTTCTTAATGCCAAGGATGGAAATGATATATGCCTCGAAGGCCCCAGCTTAGTAAACAAACTAGCTGTGGAACCAACTTTAAATACAGTAAGAGAGGGAAGCACCACCTCTGCTTTTGTGGTTAATTCTACTGATGGTCCTATAACTTTAAAACAAGGAGTACTCTTAACCAAAGCGTTAGTTTATGACAGACAGGTGGATCCAAATCCACTTGATTTAAGTCTACGTAGTAGTGTTGCCTCAGTTAACTCGTGTCAAACTGAGGAGACAAAACATTCAACAACGTTTCATTCATTGGTAAGGGTTAATGATTATCCGGAGTTAGGGAGTTCATTGATAGATTTATTACAACGCTATCGTGACGTCATTGCATTACCCGGTGAACCTCTAGGATCAACCGATAGGGCGAAACACATTATTAAATTAAAACCCCATATGATATATACGCCTACCTTGATGACATTATTGTCTTCAGTAGAGATGCTAAATCTCATTTTGCTAACTTAGAGTCAGTATTATTAAAATTTCGTGAAGCTGGTCTCAAAGCGAAATTATCCAAGTGTGATTTTTTTACAAAAGTCCATCACCTTTCTTGGCCATTTAGTTAATGAAGATGGAATACACACTATGGATGACAAGGTAAAGGCCATACAAAACTTTCCTCTACCGCGAAATGTAGACAATGTAAGATCCTTCTTAGGATTATGCGGATATTATAGGTCATTCGTCAAAGGTTTTTCCAGTATAGCATCGCCCTTAAATAAACTTTTGAAAAAGGACGTGCCGTTTCATTGGGGTGCTGGTCAAGAAGAAAGTTTCTGTAACCTTAAGTTTGCTCTGACCCACGCACCTATTCTCGCGTTCCCTGACTACGCTAAACCGTTTATATTATTCACGGATGCAAGTGTGTTAGGTCTTGGTGCTGTTTTAATGCAAACCGACGAACGAGGGAAGAATAGTGCTATTGCTTACGCGAGCAGAACTCTAAATTCTGCGGAGTCTAACTACTCCGTGACTCACCAAGAGACACTCGCGGTAGTATGGGCACTCAAAACATTCCGTGATATAATCCTAGGTTACCATATCACGTGTTATACTGATCACGCGGCTGTCACCGAGCTTTTCAAGGGTCGCAACTTTACCGGTAGACTCGCGCGATGGTATTTAACAATACAGGAATTCCATCCTGAATTCAAATACTTGCCAGGTCGAGCCAATAAAGTGGCTGATGCGTTGTCAAGAAATATACCTATTGGTGCTGTCGATCAAGCCACTAAACCGCTTGATAATTTTACTATGCAGGCTCTCGCTGAAGCTCAACGTCAACATAATGTATGGAGCAAGGTTGTGTATCATCTTGAATCCGGTGATGATGTTAAATTGCCTGAGCTACATATACCTCTTTCTCAGTTTTTACTCAATACGGATGGTGTTCTTTGCCGTCATTGGCCGAACAAGAAAAAACCGGTAACACAGTTAGTAATACCCGAGGTGTATGTACCGACAGTACTATATCAACTTCATAACACAGCAGTTGCCGGACATAAGGGGAAAGATCGTACCTTACGCGCTGCACGCTATCAATACTACTGGCCAACCATGAAAATGGATGTGGACGCACATGTGGATCAGTGTATTGAGTGTGCACGGAATAAGGGAACGGTGCCTAAACAAGCACCGATTTTTCAATATCCGCCACCCAATCAACCTTGGGATGTCGTTGGCATAGATTTACTGCAACTTCCATTTAGTCGTCAAGGGTCCAAGTATCTTCTCGTATGTGTCGATCATTTCTCACGATACATCGTTTTGGCTCCCTTGAAGGACAAAACAGCTGGCGCTGTTGCTCATGCACTCATTAGTAAAGTGTTTCTTGTTCATTCTACTCCAAGGATTATTCTTTCTGACAATGGTAAGGAGTTTAGAAATGCATTACTGAGCGAAATATGTAGTCAATATACCATAAAACAAACTTTCATTACAGCCTATCATCCAGCCAGCAATGGTCTTGTAGAGCGCGCTAACAAGAAAATTTTAGAAATATTGCGGCCAGTGGTGGGTGGTTTGTTAGAAACTTGGGAAGATTGGCTTTCACATGTAGCAGCCAGCATAAATTCAAGTAACTGTGAGTCAACGGGTCACTCGCCTCACTATATACTCTACGGAGTAGAAATGAGACTCCCGACTGATCTCATAAGTTCGCCTCAGCCTCCTGTTTATAATGTGGATGATTATGGAAAATGTCAGCTTAAAGTTTTCTCAGATATTCACCAGGAAGTACAGAGGAATTTAAAAGAATCAAAAACAGCCATGGCAGAGAAGCAACATAAAAGAGCTTCTCCTGTTGAATTGCAAACAGGCGATACAGTAATGGTTCAAGTACCTGAAAGGTCTTCTAAACTTTCACCTAAATTTGTCGGACCGCGCCTGATTACTAAGCATATTAGTGGAAATAAGTTTGAGGTGTTAGATCCGTGGCTGCAAACGCTGGAAATTATACATAGCGATCGTCTAAAACGGACGAAGGCCAAAACTAACACAAGCATGGTAGAAACAGCTAATCTTACTAATGCTGTGTATCTTAATACTAATACCACATCTCAACCCACTAAATCTCATGGTTACAATCTACGTTCTCGCAAATAATTTCTTGCTGAATGCTATATAATGAAAGTAGTTTATTTCCATACTTTCTTTTGTTCCCTTTCATTCAAAGGTTGTTTATGATATTCACCGAATAGAGTCATTCCCATTTCAAGTCAACACCTTTTCCTCGCCGTTGATTTACCTGATTCTATTGTGCTGGTCAACGAGGGGCACACTCTCTACAGTACCGGTGAATACCAAATACTTCACCAGTGTAAATCTGAGCATATAGGATTTTATTTTTGCCCTGCGTCTCTCTTTGCTTTCTTACCTGTTAAAGAAGAAGGTGCGTGTGAAGTTGCTTTGATTCAACACGATGCTTCACAGAGCTTAAACCTATGCCCTTACACTCAAATGCTGCCAGAACCTTTTTTGTCATGAAAGTTTCATGGGCCATCATTACTTTTTCTTCATCAGTCTCACGATGGTGACAGTGATTTGCCCTTCAGGAAGGTTATATGGTCGACAGACTAGTCACTTTGCTATTCTTAATTTATGTACCTTGAATTCAGCAATAGTGTCGACTCATCCTGAGACACTTCATGAAGGTTTTTGTTTCTAAATTTTTATGCATATTTACACCTTAGATTTTGCTCAAAGTGTAAATATTTCTTCTATTAAGTATGTGGCTAATACCATTTCTGAGTTTAAATTAAATAACATCTCAGGTTTTGAATCGGCAGTCCATGCTTCCCTACCAACCTACATGAGTCCCTACGGTCATCATACCGATAGTGTTGGTGATTATTATAATGATTCCTCTATGTTGTCTAGTGAAACATGCTTTAACACTCTATTATATGTTACAAAGTAGAGTTTCAAATAAAGCTGCTAGCGACCACGAATTGACACCTCCACAAGGTTAGGTACATGACTCTAGATATATAGGAACGTCGCGAGGTCGCGTCGAGTAGGTGACCGAGCGATGTACCCCATGTTAGGCAGGTAGTATTACTTATATTTTTATTCCTATATATCTCATGTATTATGCAATTAATGTTATTATAATTGTTGAGGTATATATGTAGTAGGTTCTCGAATGTCATGTGTCGTGAGGAGGCCGAACGTTCGGGAAGCAGTCTCGTGGTGTCTGGCCGCCATCCGGTCAGAGAGATGCTGCAGACTCAGCAAGAAAGGAGGCCGATGTCAGCTTTTGACAGGCGTCGCTGCTGGCTGTTTTACTGCACCCAGCTTGCCCGGCTCGCAGACCTATCCGCGCAGCTACACCTACAAGTCACGGACCTCGGAGTGCTCTACTCTCACCGTACATCCGAGGTCCGGACTGACCGTTATTACTGACATTTCTGTGTTATTACGAGTGCCCTACAAACTGTCGCTGAAGTTATATATATTGCACAAATCTCACCTTATACCCAAGTGTGGAGATATAGTGCCACAGTGACTCTTGTGATATACTTTAATATATGTGCATAACCCTGCTTGCTTAAAATACAAATACAAGCAGTGAGATTTATTCAATGTACCAGTGTACTGATCATCTTATACTGTAAATAAAACTGTATAAAGTACACGTATTTGGCTAAACCGCTCGGGCCATACTATCTCACATAACACTCGTTACCACACCGGGTAACACTTACATGGGATTCGTGACACGCAGGACACGTCGTCACACGAATGAAAATGCTGTACATCAGTGGTTGTAAGTTAATTGTTTTCTATGAGACAGAAAACGCTGTTGTAAGGCAAAAAAAAAAATTAAAAAGTTAGCACCCACCTAAGTGTGGGTGTCGTACTAGAATTATGTCTAAATCATTGTCTGTTAGGATAAAGTCGCACACATCGAGTAGGTATTGTCCCTGAGGCAATATGTCCCTGACTGAGGGACAGTACTCGAGGCAGTAGTGGTGAAGACTGTTGGCGTTGGGTCGGTCACACAGCTTGCAGGAAGAGAAATGAGGAATATGAATATCCCCACCAGCCTCAGTCTCAGCCTCAGAGACTTGCCACACGGGTCGGTATCTCAGCTAAAGTCGAACAGACACAATGTTGTGTCTGCGAATCATGAGTCTGTGTCGACGATACTTGGGAGGGATGGACGGAAGTGGTTGTAGTGCTGAATAGTAACACTCTGGGTCCGTTGAACGTTGGTGCGGTGGAGTGTAGGAAGAAGAGTGGCTGAGTATATCATTTGTTTGTAGCAGAGGAGTGATAGGTTAGGTCTTGGAAGTAGGAGTGAAGGAGACTTGAAGCTGAGGAATCCTCCATGGAGATGGACTCTAACAGGGTAATCATTCCGGTAATGGCTAGTGATCACAAGTCCAGGAAATGATCCTCAAGACCGTGGTTAATAAATAAGATATGCACACACACACACATCATTAAAAACATCGTTCCCGCGGGTCAATGGTTATCGTCCCTGTATAATGGCTAGCAAGGCCAATAAGCGTGGGTTCGGATCTCGCTCATATAGATAAGGATTTTACACAGACTGGGAGTGGTTACTGAACCATTTGAGCAAGGGGATGGGTGTGTGTGATGTATGAGGTCTCATCCTTATCCATAGATCCGTCTCTATAAGCTCTGAGCTCCTTCGGAGAGGGTAATGGCTAACGATCACGAGTCCAGCGCGTGATCATCCAGACCATGGTGAATAACACACACATACACATATGTTATTACCATTGTGTCCGTAGAACTTTCAATCAACACAAGCAGACCAGTTTTTTTAATTTTTTTATTTATATTTTAATATACCATCATTAATAGGGTAGTGGCCAAGGGACACAAATAGATTTTTTTTTTTTAAATCCTGTATTTGTTTGGTTGGTAAATGGTGCGATACGACTGCAGTATCCGGTTAGGAAACGGACATCCTGCCTGATACGGGTCTCTAAAGATAATATATTGAAATATAAAAAAAATAATTCTAGAAATGACCACGTCTTATTGAAACTAAAATGGCTATGATACGGAATCGTTCCGTATTGAGGACTGCGTTCCGTTTTGAACCAATACGGAACGCCTGCCTGTTGTTCCCAATATTGGTTGTCTGAATGGTTACGCTATAAAGTTATAAACATATGTGTCCCTTATTTTTCTGAGCCTGAGGTGGTTACCCTATTGTAGAGAAGCAAGTTTGCCGATGTAAAATGACATCATATTAATTTCGCCGGCTGAATGAAATATCAATATTTTCGATATAATGTGGTTGACGTGTTAACGGGCTTACGGCCTGTGAGGGAGATGCTTCTTATCAGAACGATGACAGAGGACAGCGTGGCGCTTCTCAGTTCTCACTTCTCACTGGCAGGAGAACTTGGTCTGAGGAGATTCCAGTTACCATTTTGAGTATGACCACACTATTCTTACTTAACTTCGTTGGAAGTGAAAAAAATACTACTTTTGTTATTATTATTAATATTATTATTATTATTATTATTATTATTATTATTATTATTATTATCATTATTATTATTATTACCATTATTATATTACTAATATTGTTATTTGTTTTGATATTATTGTTATTATTATTATTATTTTCATTAGTATTCATAAATGTTAATTTTTTTGTGGATGATATACCTTTCAGACTAATAGTAATTCTTTTTAATGTTACCTCCTAAAGCAATCACACTTCCTCTTCCTGATCACACAGAACAAGGATCGCTATGGCTCAGTGGTTGCTGCCTCCACGACTGGCGTGGCGCGGCTCGAAATTTATGAGAGTTTGAAGCACTCATTTAACCTGATGCCCAAGTTCATGATTTTGGGCAGCGATATTGTGAAAGTGGTTAGGATCAAGAGTGAAAACAAAAATATAAAAAATGCCTTCCTGGTGAGTATCCCTTCCTGAGTGATTGCTAATTTTGTGACTAGTCACTAGTGTCCCTTGACTGACATCAGTGAAAGTTTACATGATTGGGTGTGGAGTGACTTTACTGTTGGCTGACGTCATTGAACTCTGAATGACGAGATAGCTAGCTGAAATCATGACTATTGGGCTTATTGATTTAAGTAAAAAATTCATAAGTGTATATAACTGACATACATAGCGTGCTTTGTGTCTTACTCTGTTTCTGGTAGTGAGAGGGATGATGTTGATCAGTGTTAGCAGAGTTTTGCAACAAATGTGAAAATATTGGCAGGGAACTAAATGTTATAAGTATAGTGTTTGGAATGTAATAGTTAAAAGCATGCATGATGTGCCTGGAAGAAACAAAAATGGAGAAAGAATGATAGAGCTATGTGTTGAACAAGAGATGATGATTGGAAATACAATATTTAAGAAAGATATTCATAAGTATACATGGTTCATAAGTATACAATTGGTTGGAAGAGTTATCTTTACCTTTGATACTTTTGAAGAATTTTGTCAGTTATTGACACAGCTGAGATGAATCTTCACTGTAACCAGACAGCTCTCTCTCTCTCTTCCATAGTCCATTGTAATAGTGTTGGAGTTGGAATTTGTGTATCCTGGTGTTGGCGATTGGTCTGATGTCCTGGCCAGCCATGCATTCAAGTGGTGTTTGAAGGTGCCACATGACACATCACTCGTATTCCTGAGTCTTCTTAGAATGCAATTAAATAGCCTTACTGCACTGTAAGTGAACGTGTGGTGTGTTAGGGATCTATTTCTATGAGATGACCCTGGAGTGGTTCTCACGTAGCACACAATTCCTCTCCTTGGTTGTATGGTTTCCTCAAGGTTTATGCTTGGTACACTATTTTCCAAAATCTTTCAAACATAAATGATGGTGTATCTTTCCCTGCGTCTCTGGAGTGAAAACAGGTGTAGCTTCTTGAGTCTCCCCCAGTAATTAAGGTGTTGAACCCAATGGATTTTGCTTGTGAATGAGCTTTGTAGGGCTTCAAGTGCAGTGATCTCAGATATTTTATTAGGTGGCCCAGAGCTGGCAGCAATATTTCAGTCGTAATAGCACTAGGTGACTAGAGACTTCTAGAGAGTCAATATACACTTCATATTCCTGTTTTGGAAGGTTCTCAGGATCCAGCCTGATAACTGTCCTGCTGATGCTACTAGTTTAGTGATGTGCTCATGCAGCATTGTTGCTCATGTTCACACCTATATCCTTGACCACCTCCTTTGCTATTATTTCTTGCTGGCCACAGTAATATTTCGTTGAAAATTTCTGTTATTCTTGGAAACCAAATTGAACAAGTTCAAACTTGTCTCCATTTAGGACAATGTTGTCTTCTGCCCATTTTAAGATTCTATCAAGATCTTGTTATAGTAACTTAGTGCTTTGATGTGAGCAGATTTTCTTTTTTATTCTTGTGTCATCTGCAAAGGATGTAACAGACGAGTGCTGTAGATTATGGTCTATATCCCCCTATCATAATGAGAAAGAGCAGGGAGCCTACCTCACTCCCGTATTCACAAGAAAGAAGCTAAACACGCCCCTTCACTATTCACGGCACTCTCGGTTCCGGAGTACAGGCCAGTTAGTAGATCAATAATTCCTGCAGGAATCTTGCAAAGGCGCAGAACATCTCAGAGTACCTCGCGATGCACTGAATCAAACGCCTTCTTGAGATCGATCTAGGCTGCAAGCATCCCGTGTCAAAATTCATGCTGGTTCTCCACCAGTACGTAAAATGCTAGGATACAGTCAGTTGTTGATCTACCTGGTGTGAACCCTGACTGTTCAGGTCTCTGATACTTCAGCAAGTGACTGCAAATTTGTATTAGTAGCAAATGGAAGAGCACCTTCCCTGGTACACTGAGCAGCATTGCTCTAAATCCAAACTGACCACCAGAGAGTGTGTTTGTCTCTTTCAAAAACTTCAGCCTCCTGTCCTTCACAATTATTTTGCCACTACGCTTGTTAATGATACTGGTCTGTAATTTAATGGTTTTCTTGGTCTCCTTTGTGAATTGGCACAATTTTTGCTCATTTCCAATCAACCGGGACTCTGCTCTCCTTTAGTGAATTCTCAATTTCACCATGTAATTTTCCTGCTAGTTGGTTGCTGCAGTCTTTAATTATCCAATTTGACACTCCATCTGGACCTGGTGCTTTTCTCATATTTTGACTTTCCATCAGTTTTTTTTTACTTCTATTATGTTTGCCTTTATGTTTTTGTGCTTTGTGTACTGGTGGAGCACCGACGTGAGATTTGACAGGGGCTGCTTATAGCTTATGTTGATCTCAAGCAGGCATTTGATTCAGCCTATTACCAGCATAGTCTGCCAAAGACAACTCCAGCTATACGGGCATGTAGCATGTTACCCAAAAGCTGATCTTGCTTAACGGGTTGTCTCTGAAAGGGGTAACCTGGAGTGGAGGAGTGGAGTTCATGGCTGGGGCAAGTCGATGCTTCCTGTAGGGAACTACTTGTTACGGGAATGTGGTCTGCATGGAAACTCGTGCAGGGTTGATTGCTGAGGTTAACGACAAAGGGTGGGTGAGGCGACACACTCCTCAACATATACCCCCAATGATTGATTGATTTATATATGTTTTCCAATAGATTTTTCATTGCTATTGTATTATTAATTCTAAATTAACTTTCTCTTTCAATACAGTCTTAAAACACTTATTCATCACCTCAGCCTGTTGTAATGCATCTTCATACACTGTACCTTCTGCTTTCAGCTTGTCTACTCTCTCCCTATTTTTAATTTTGTGTGTGTGTGTGTGTGTGTGTGTGTGTTGTCATGCCCCCACTCCAACAACAAACTTTTCCTTCTCCTCTCGTTCTTGACGTTACACTTTAAAGGCAAATTAATTTAAAATGAATGAGGAGGAAACTTAATTACCAGGTTCAAAACGGGGGTTTCAGAAATAAAGTTAAAAAAAAAACACAAGTAAACAAACTACACTAGATTTATTTACAAGTTATTATTTATATACACAACGGAAATTTAATTCAAAAGATGATCTGTCTACCAGAAGGGTAGTTAATTACATTGAAAGTAATTAGGGAAACAAATACAAAAATACACAAGATCACGAGTATTCTACAATAAACCACAATAACACAAACACAAAACAAATAAACACCAAACAAATAAACACCAAACAAATAAACACCAAACACCTAAGTTAATTGATTGAGACACGGGTCGGGAAATATAAACACAAAAACCCAACACATAAACCAAACACAAAACAAACACACACAAAGAAATAAATATTATAATTGGAGAGAGAGAGACGAGCCAGAGTAAAAATACTCAAATACCCAAACTTATTTCACTCCCTTACGTTACTAAAACAATCCCCCTCTCAAACAAGGGAAGAAAAATAGATGATGGGTAATTAAAAATGCGCGAAGCAACCCCAAACAAATACCCACATCAAAACCCAGTAACGTAAGAAGAAAAGTAAACGGTAAAAACACACAACACCGGCTTCACTCTCAATCTCCAATTAAAACGCACAATACTCACGCCATACCTCCGACACCGCTCCGACACAACCTGTACCCTCTGCTCGGTGACCTGAACTATACTGTGTCGGCGCTGGGTCATCCGGCCTTATATAGGGGGACGCGACCCATGCCACGCTTACCCATGCCCCGTGGCGTGAAATAAACCCTATACAAAAGAAACTACTCTTTAACTTATCTAACGCAACATTATCTTTACATTAAAACATAGCAGATGAAAATACAAATATATAGCCGAAATTACAACACGCTCGCTCTCTTAACAACAATGTTAGAGCTAAAAAGTATAGAACGGGTTGTAACGCTATATAAACTATCCTTAAAATTACAATAAAAATATAATAACCTTAAATTAAAATAGCAGTTCCCAAAATAAAAATTAATAATGGAAATATATAGTTTCTCAACTCTCCAATGCGCCACAAAAGACCCACGAGAGTTTTTAGTGCATTTACCACCTCCACATCTTCTTCTTCCACTATTACACAACAATTTAACAGTATATTTATGAAACTAAGCTTAACCTAACAAAATTAACAAAAAATATGTAACCATGCCATGCAACACCGTTTTTCTCTTACAAGATGTGGTCCTGGGCCATGAAAGGTCGAAAAAGGTCACATCGCGGTCACTTTTTCTTAAGCCGCTTCCCCCCCTTCACCTCACTCAACCCCTGCTCCACACATCACACATCAAAAACGCTGGCATACACACAAAAATAACCATGACTCCATTAATGTCTTAAGTCACTTCGTGACAGTGTGTGTGTGTGTGTGTGTGTGTGTGTGTGTGTGTGTGTGTGTGTGTGTGTGTGTGTGTGTGTGTGTGTGTGTGTGTGTGTGTGTGTATTTACCTAGTTGTATTTACTCAGTTGTATACAGAGCCTGAGCTACACTCGTGTGGTCCTACCTCCGTATGTATAGTTGTCCAATTTTTCCTTCAGTTGATGTACATTTTTAGCCATTATCACCTCTTCCTTCAAACCACTCCAAGTATCTATATTTCTGTGGGGAAAACTATAGTATTTTGTATTGTTTAAACAAATTCCTTTTTTGCAATTTTTTCTTGTGTCCCCTCAAATTCCTAGCCTCTCCTTTTCTTCTCAATATTAGGTCTTTTATATCTGTTTCCTCCAGGTTGTTCATCAATTTATATATTGTGATTAAGTCATCTCTTTCTCTTTCTTTTATTATTGTTAAATGCATTTCTTTTAATCTTTCCTCATATGTTAGGTCTTCCAATTCTGGCACCATCTTAGCTACAATTCTCTGTATTCTTTCTATTTCAACACATACTTTTTCTTGTGCGGGGACCATATTACTTTGCATATTCGTGTTTTGGTCTGATCATTGTAGTTATGATTTTTTTCATCATATCTTTATCTAGGTGTGTGTGTGTGTGATTTTAAGATGAAGGTTTAGTTCTTTGCTTATAAGGTCTTGGCTTAGTTGTTTTATGCTGTATTTCAAATTTTTATTGTATAATGTGATCTTAAGAACAAGTCTATGTTTTTGTTTTTAAGGAGTTGTTATGGTTTGATGCTGTATACTCCATGGACTGCAATGGGAATGTTTTTAATGTTACAATTATTTCCTTTTTGCAGTGAATAAACTAGCTCTGTATCTATTTATATATCTGGCTTATATTCCCATTAAAAGGAGATAGTCAAGACAAAGCATTTAGAGTTCCCATTCTATGCCCTTTCTTTTTATAGAAGAGAGAGAGAATACAAAGGAGGAGCTTCCCAGACCCAGCGTTCCATCACTTTATTTTTTTAATTATTGTGATCTGTGGGAAATATGGGGGGTAGTATTTATGCATACCCACCCACAGGACTAACTAACTATATGTATATATGTTGCAGATCAGCACCAGAAATGATCATTACACATTCTGCGTTGAGAATACGTTCAAGTGTGACCAGTGGGTGAAGGTAAGTCCAGAAGTAAAAGTTTGATATAAGAGGATAGAAATTAATTAGTTGAGAATGTGGAGTAGGTGTATTTGTAGTAATAGTAATATTATTGTAGTATCCATTGATTTGGTTTGTTATAGATATATTTTTGCATTATAAAGCCTGGAAATCGTTTCACCTTTTTCAATACATCTGCATTTTGTTCGCATTACTACTTCAAAGAGAGCATCAGCTTGAATTTCATGCATCTGAATATACAAGCAGCAAGAGGCAGGAATAAACCTGGAAATTGAGTGTTGTGCCTTTTTTCCTTTCTACAGAACATCAGTGAGACATTGCTTGGAGAGGTACATGGCCCTAGGAATGAGATATCTATGTCTGAAGTCAATGACCTCTATGAATCTACTGAAGACTGTAAGGCATTATATATCATCACTCAGGATTAGATATCTGTACATAGTATTTAGAAATGTTGAAATATAAATCCATATATAAACTCATTCTCTCTGGAAATATCCTCCAAGGGCCACTCCAAGGCCAAGTGGCCACTCCCCTCTCCACTCTCCCTATCCATACACTCTCTCCTTGCTCGTTCAAGTCCCTCCACATCTATCAGCACTTCTTTCATGCATGTACTCCTTTACCCTATCCTTCAATCTTACTACTAACCTTCCTCTGCTTCTAGATCCTCAGCTTCATTCAAATATACTTTTATTTTCACAAACTCTTCACTTTTCTTTCTCTCAAGATGACCAAACCTTCTCAAAATTTTTTTTTCGCCCCTTCCACTACACCACACTCCACTCCATTTATTTCAAGTGAAGATAAGTGATTCTGGAAAAATACTTACAATACCATATATCAGTTTCCTCACAGATTAGTGGTTATTTGGTGCAAACTGATGGAAAGACACGAGCCATCCTGGGCGTGGATGGGGAAGTCAGACTGGTTGTGGAGAATGAAAGTATTTCCATCATTACCCTATCTGGCAAAATGGTTGTACGATGGGGTATAAAGGACATCCGGAAATACTCAGTCTCGAATAAAGAATTCTTAGTGGAAGCTGGCAGGAATAGTCCCGTAGGGGAAGGCAAGTTTGTCTTCCTTACTGATAAGGTAATGTTTGAAGTGAAACAAGGGAAAATAGTCACCCATTTAGTAATTCACTTCCGGGTGAGAATTAGATTGAACTAAAAAAAATAAAAATAGTACAAATATAGTGGTTTAGCTGAAAACATTGTACTACACTGTTTGTTGATCTATCAGCTTTTAATTTTTTAGATTGGTCACCACTTTCCTTATCTATGTTTTGTCATTCCTTTATAGAATGTGAATTGCCATTTCTCAAAAAGATATACAGTATCGTTGATGACTATTCAATTTAATTCAGTATCTATATTGAGACATTACTGACAGAGGTTGTAATACTAGCATTTGATGACCATACTTAAATTCACATATCTCTGATAAAGAATAAAATTGAGTCTCCTTCCCCTTACCATACCCTTTCTGATTATCAGGCTGAAAAAATAAAAGACACACTCAACAAGAAGAAAAATATTCTGAAACAGAAAATTAAAGAAAGCAGTCATACTAGCCCAGGGTCACTGCCAGTAACAAAACACCAACCTGCCTCATCACGATCGGTACCTGTCGCAAGCTTGGACATGATCTATGAAACACTTGAAGATGTAAACCCCCAAGTAGGCAAGGCATTTGTATTCATTTACCTACATGTATTTACCTAGTTATCCCTGTGATTGGAGCTGCAATATTATCACCACTATATTCATTGCAGGTCTTATAAGGGTTTGGGAAACGGCTTCTCTCTATTTTCTCCTATAAAAAGACAAGATACAGAGGGGAGGGGAGAATAATGTCTTCCCGAACCCTAAATGCCTTGTCTTGGCTACCCTCCGTTAAGGGGGATATAAGCTAGATATATGTAGAGAGATAAATAGATTTACCTAGTTTTAGTATATATACAGGACTTGAGCTACACTCATGTATGAATGAAATAAGGAAGGTATTGGGAGGAACGAGTAGAATGTTTTAATGTATGTTGCTGATGAGGGGTGAGGTATTGAACAAGTAAGAAGGGAGTGTGTGGATAGGGAAAGGTGGAGGTTTTTCTGCTGAGGCCATCTCATTGGGGGACGAGGCGTTAGAAACTAGCTACATAAATAGATAAAAGTAATTAAGTGCCTAATTTACTTTTAAGCTGAAATCTGGAAAAATATTTATCATGTATTCCATTTTACAAATCCCTGCCAACCCGTTTTGTGTTATATACTAACCATCTTTCACTTAGTTTTATCTAATACCCTCAGTTATTCATTACAAATGATCGAAACTTTCTGTGTTTGCCCTCCATATCAACTTCACTATTACATTGTATTTTAACACTTTTCTGATCACTGTTCTCATCCTTTGAATCATATTTTCTTCTATGTTCTTTTCCAGATAAACCCTCAACTGAAACCACCAGCCAAAATAGACAGCCAAGCCATGGCAGTCACTTCCACTACATGTACCAGATCTTCATCTGACCGTTTGGGCAATAAGTCATCAGCTGTGAATCAACACAGTACCAACATGGCTACAGATATTGGAAACCAAAACAAACCCCAACAAGCAGAAATTTATTCTGAACCACAAACAATAAGGAATGCCTGGAAATCCTTTGGATGTGAGGATAATGAAGGTAAGAACCCAAGTCTTCTCAATCCTTGGATGTCAGACAATTTTTTTATCATAATATTTAATACTTAACACACACCCATGCACACATACACATACGCTCCTCTCACTTACCCCTAGAGGAGAATAGATGCACTTCGCCCAACACAACATGTCAGGTCAATCACAAAAATGGGATCATGGGATGAGGTTCATATCCACAACACAGTCTTAGGGTCGTACCATTAAACATTTTGCCAGGTGATCACCAGCGCTGGCGAAAGGTTTAATGGTACGACCTTTATATTTTTAGGTCGTACCATTAAGCCTTCTACCAGGGATGGTAATCACCTGGCCAAAAGTTTAATGGTACGACCCTCAAGGTTTACCCCTACCACTTAATATTTAACACCTGATATAATCCAAAAGTCACAGGCATGCAATGTAGTTTCTGAGAGACAATTCAGAATTAGAAGTGGAAGCTCATGTGTTTCCAACTTATTATGCTTCTACTCAAGGGTGATAGACATAATGTAGGAAAGAGATGGGTGGGTTGACTGTGCTTACATGGACTTGAAGAAAGCATTGGATAAGGTGCCGCACACAAGCCTCTTGTGGAAATTGAAATATGAGGGAGGACTGGATGGTGCTCTACTGACATGGATGGAGGACTTTCTGAGAGGAAGGAAAAGGAGTACTGTGGTGAGGGATTGTCTCAGATTGGAAGGATGTGAGCAGTGGAGTGCCACAAAGAGCAGTTCTGCACCAATAATGTTTCTTATATATGTAAAGGACTTAGTTGATGGTATTGGTAGTTATGCAAACCTATTTGCAGATAATGTGAAGATCATGAAGAGGTGTATGCATAACTTTAAAGCTAAAATTGATAGAGAAAGATATGGAGACGGGACCCCACGAGTGTGAGCTCATTTCCCGTAAACTAAATTAGGTAAATACACACACACACACACACACACACACACACACACACACACACACACACACACACACACACACACACACACACACACACACACACACCTCAGTTTCATTAGTCTCTTCCTCTTATGCTTTATATCAGAACATATACTTATAATTGGGAAGCCAGCCGTGATGCGACTTAGATGAATAATTACTTAAATAGGCAAGTTTGTAAGTAATTAATTACTTGCACCTGTCATTTTCTAACAAAAGTTAAAATTTGGAGGTGATTCTTTGCTGCATTCTACCCTGAAAATGCCCTAGACCTCACTTTCCAATAAAATTAAAGAAAAACTTTGCCCAAGTTTTAAAAATAATGGAAACTACAAATAACCTACCAACATTCTTCCTCGTATATTTTATAGGGATAAAACGATACATGACAAAGATTATGAATTGAAGGTGTTTTGGAAGCTAAATTAGTTTGGAAAATCCACTCAATTTGTATCAGCTTCGTGAAGAAATTGTACTAAAATATATTTTCAATTATCTTTAATTGCTAGATCTCAACCTAATCTTTGCTTGCATACTTAATATGTATACTTGCATACGTTGTATATATGCATATTGAGCTATTTGGAGTTACTTTCTTTAAATCCAAGCATATGTGAATTCAGATTATGTAACTATGTCAGTGTTGAAATTATTATCTTCGCCAACGAATTTTAGAACACTAAGCATTACAACCTCATGAAACTTTATCAACATGACGCCCTATTCTAGAGCTTGACTTTATTACATCTTTAAAGCTTAAAGTCAGATGTCAGCAATATAAAAAATCACCATTGTATTCACATTGGACATTATTTTGGGCACCACCTTCACCATGGCCAACTCAACCTTAAGGATTTTTAAAAATTCAAAACTGTAAAAACGCACCACAACTTCACAAAACTTCACCAACATAATCCCTGTCCAAAGATTCCATTTTATTTTTTATAAAGGTTAATGTCAAAAATCAAGGATAAAGAAAATCCATGAATATCAGTGGCAGCAGCAGAGATACTTGCACTCTACTGAATGCTCCTCTAAGTCCAATTGTGATGGTTAATGGTTTGTTTTTTATACAATAGTGAAGTGTTTTTAGTTCATGCTTTCTGAGATCCCATTGCTTACTAATCTCTTCTCACCACAGATACGGCCATATACAGCAACTTGAGCTACTCGCAACAACAGGTATGAAAAATTTGATTAAGAATCAAATTAATTGCATAATATGATTAATAAGTAGATAGAGAGATACATATAGATTGATGAATAGATATGTAGATAGTTCTTTTTGTAATATACATCATGCTATTTTCCCCATATGTGGGGTGGCACCCAAGTAAAATCAGAAATGCATTGAACCATCTAAATAACATTGTACATGTACTCTCCTTTCATTTGCATTCACACTTTACTTGTAACAATACTTTGTTTTTTTGTTTTGATAATTTGTTTGTGTAGTTTAGTTTTTAACAGTTTTTAGAGTATATATATATATATATATATATATATATATATATATATATATATATATATATATATATATATATATATATATATATATATACAGTAAAACTCCGATATAACGAACCAATTGGGGCGATACAAAAACAGGACCACACGATTGTAGCTCAGGTCCTGTATACTACAACTAGGTAAACTAGCCACACACACACACACACACACACACACACACACACACACACACACACACACACACACACACACACACACACACACACGATACAGAAGTGATACATATATTCAATATTAATGATTCAATGATTTAAAGCTAGGCTGGATAACAACAGATGTGGAGACGGTACATTATGTACATAGTTCTTTTCTTGTATGTTATAACTAAATTAACTAGTTAAATATACTCATCATCTATTCTCATTCACAGGAAAACGAAAGTCACTACTGGCAAGGAACAACAGTAAGGCCTTCTGTGCATACTGAACAGAAAAAGGAAGTTCAATCTGAAGACATCTATGCTCAAGTTAATTTTTCAGCAAAATCTAAAAAGGCTAAATAGATCTCCCGTTATTTTTGTTTGCTTCCTGTTGATTTTATGTCTAATTTAAAATTATCAAATTTCTTTAAGTAAGATATCAAATTTTATGGCTTCCATCATAGTTATAAAAAAATTAAATTGACACCTAGCTTATACCATCAGCTATAGTCAAATATAACACATTAAACTTCTTAACGTCACATGAAGTTGAGAGCTTGTTACATCACAAAAATAATATAAAAATTCTTTAAGTGTTCCACTTAGAGACTCATGCTTACCTAAGTTTTCAATACATTATATAGAAATGAGCAGTAATGTATTGTGGTTACCCATTTTGATTATTCTAAGTGGTTTTAGGACCTCATTCTTTATAGCATTTGATTATTACACCATCTATTGAAATTCATTTATGAAGAGGAATTTTCTCTAGAAAAATTTGAGTGTTTTCAATTTGAATAGATACATTCTACACAAACTGGAAGGAAACCCTTGATATGGCAGTCATTCAATACTATTAATTACTATAATCTACCTCCATAACCACCTCTACTATATTTCTACTTTATTTTATATTCATTCGTTTTTCCACCATCTTAAGTTCTATTAATGTGATGATAATGAATGTTTAAATTGATATAAATAAATATATATATATATATATATATATATATATATATATATATATATATATATATATATATATACTATATATATATATATATATATATATATATATATATATATATATATATATATATATATATATATATATATATATGTACCGAGTACAACGGGCCAACTATCATTACGGTGATTCCTTTGCGGAATCACCGATAAATCCTCGTATTCTCGACGCTCGTTAAGATACCTTGTTATGGTTAGAGTAGGTACTACTAGCGAAAGAGGATGATGGAAAAAACGCGTGACGTCACTGGAACTGAGGATATATATACCGGTCTGGGCGGAAGGTCAGTCACTAGTGTTCCGTGACCCCGCTCCAGACAGGTAAGCCTTCAGTGTTCCTAAAAGCCTTGCCACACTTGAAAAAAACATTGTTATTAATATCTAACAGTAAATTGTCCTCCCGGATACAGCTGCCGAGAGGACCAGCAAAAGACTGTCTTTCGGTTGTTGTTTGACGAAGGCTGCATGTGGAGTTGCCTCTCAAACAAGGACGACGGCCAGAAGGACCCAGTGACTCTCAAACAATATTTGTGGCGTGAGTGTATTTTGGTCGTTTTCCATCAGTTCCCTCACGTATAGTTAGGTAGGATAGAATAGGAATATTTGTATTAAGGTATATGTTTATGTTTGTGTCGCTAAGGGTGGATAAGCATTTGTAAGAGCACCACCACGGATATAGCGAGTACTTTATTTTGTTTATTCATCATTAAAGTTGTCCATTATTTTTATATTCGTTTTCTGTTCATATACCAACTCTGACCCTCGGTACATATATATATATATATATATATATATATATATATATATATATATATATATATATATATATATATATATATATATATATATATATATATATGGTGCCTGATGGAGGGGAGCTGGAACAGGGACACGTTATTTATACAAAACAAAACAAAAGAAAGTAATTGAGAAATTGGTGTAACTGTCATTGGAGGCTAAGCTTTTATCACGTCCACAGGGAAAGAAGGCCTCCACGACAGTTACACCAATTTCTCAATTACTTTCTTTTGTTTTGTAGATAAATGAACGGCTAGAAAGCCAATGCCAAAATTCCGAGTTAAGCTTTAGGGAACTATGTGTCACGTAGGACGGTCTGATAGACCCAGCCCATGTATTCAGGAGTAGGAATCGCGTATTCCTATTTAGTGAGGAAGAATTATACTATGTCTACATAACCAGAAACATTGAGATCACCTTAATTTCGGAAATCCCCTGAGAAAAGGTTCTTTAACTATTCTCAGGCCCAGTTACAAAATTTTAATATTACTTTAAGGTGATGTTTTTCAGGGAAGGGAGTCAAGGGTATAACTTTTAATGTGTGAAGAGTTTGGTATCTCGAGGTGAGATAAGTATTGCCAACTCTGTGTGTTTATATTCATTTTGAGGAAGGTGATGTTTTTCTGCCATGAGCCATTAAGTTGTCTGATACTATAACTAAGCTGTGTTTCTAAGGCTCAATGATATTCAAAAGTATACCATAAATAAATAACCCAAGTAAAATTCTGAGAAAGTGATTCCGTGTTAATACTAACCTCCGTTGGTGTGGTAAGGTAAGTGTGGGAAGGTGCTCAACACTCTTGAAAAAGGATATGAAACAAATCCACGAATCCATGTGCCTTATTGAAACTCAGTCCACTCTACCAAATAACTAAATTGTTAAATCAGTTCCCTTTTCTTTCCATTGGTCACCCATATTTCCCTAGTAGTAATTATTTTCTCTTTAGAATATTTTAACTTCCCTTTAGGAAGAAACTAAATTCCCTGAGAATCCCCTAATTCTCATTAAACCTTTGGGGGTGGTGGCAGCTTTCTTTTCTTAATATTCAGGGAAATATCCAACATCAGGGACCATTAATAAATATAATTAATCAAAGTAAATATTTTTTTAATTGCCATAAGAGTCCCCCATTAGAAGTTGATTTAACGACAAGGCACCACACTGGTGGTCCTTCAGCAGTGAAGTGAAAGTAAAACAAATTAAATAAAGAATATTACAACAACAACAAACAACCATAAATAAAATTAACGCCCCCGTTCCCCCCCCCGGGCACCACAAAGGCTTAGTGTCCAGTCAGTATAATTCACTTCCTTAACTCAGAAGTTAATACATAGTCACAATAACATAGAAATTACCATGAAAACTATATATTGTACACCATGAAATATTATTTTGAGGGGGGAACAGGGGGCCATGTGGGTTTGAAACCACGTCGTCCTTCTTTAAGAGAAGGAAATTAGTATTATCCACTTATAATAGATTTCAACAGAGGTTTACATGTATTGTCAGACTACTGGGGAAGATTATGGACTATATAATAATGGTGAGAGGCATTGGATTTCACAAATATTGAGAAATTTCGAGAGCGATCTCACTCACCTGTTGACGCGATCAAGGCTTTTTTAGTGTCCAGTGACGCTCTCGATGGGAAAAACGCGGGAGATGAGAAGGGGGAAGGGGGGTTTTTCGAGAATATTCCTCCTTTGATCTTATTATAAATTGATTATTGAAACATGAAATGGTTATCAGCTTATAGGAAATTAATTTTGACGCTAAATAAGTAACATTTAGATATCTATTGAACCTGATTTCTGGATTAAGATATAGGGGAACGTTTTGGGCAGACCTGACTGATAGCACATAGGTACACGCGCCCAAAAAACTATCGGCACCCCAGGGAGCGATGAAGTACGAAATCATTCGCATTATTTCATTCGGTAAGGTTGGCATGCCTGCCTCATTCATAAAAAACGGTGGAATTGCCGTTAGTACACTATTGTTCTAATGAATTGTTATTTTTGTCGGTAAAATATTATTTACACGTAAGAACACAAATGAAGGTCACGAGAGCGATAATTAAAATGTTAAGTTCAAAGTTATCAAGAAACTGGACGGAATAAGCAAATTTGATGAGAGAATTGTGCGTCATGAACTGATATTCTATATTTCATTTGAGTCATTCTGAAGTTAAGCTTCTCAATATTATTGGGAAATAATTAGCAGTGTGGTAGATATATAATATAAACACCACTTTCCTTAAGTGGCATTGCAAAACTATCACGTATTGAATGGGATCACTTGAAACGAGAATTGAGTAATGAACCCTGATTCGAACTTTTTTTCGAAACACCCTGAGTTTAAGCAAACGATGTCAATATAGTTGGGAAATTTTTATGTAGTGTATCAGTCACAATGGAAACCTCACCAGAATCACGTCAAACCATCATCGTCCTTCACGAAGAAGGGCGAAGCAATGGGGAGATCGCCAGGCGACTTGGAATATCCAAGCACACCGTGGCTAGATATTACTGAGTGGCAACTGCAACATCAGTGGCACTCAGTGCTACCAACAAATACGTCATTTTCCATATATATAAGTTCGTGTCTGATAATGTTTCCTACGGTAGGGGTGCCGATAGTTTTTTGGGCGCGTGTACGTGAGCTCGTGGTCACTTCACATGATGCATTATTACGTCATTCTTAACAAAGTTTTGTGAGAAGATAACTAAGTAGGTTAATTATGTTAGACTATGGAGAGCATTTTGACAAGTTAATGACTATTAATAGTGATTAGATTATGATACTAATTTCTTTCCATAGAAAACTGTCTTGTGGGGGGGGATGACTGCATAGGATTTGAAAGTTTGGAGGAACAATTCCAATATAAACATTAATATAAACATATAGTATAAAATTATGAATGATATGCGAGTAAAAACATTTATATAATGCAGTATCACCTTGGGAATACAGGATCTAAGGGCATAACTAAAACAAAAAAAAAAGGCACATTCAGTAAGGCCTATTTGAGATCAAATTGGAGGCATCACACGACTTTTCCCTCCGGGTGAAATGTTTTTACTCACTAACCCCCGAAAAAATTACATCTTAACATGTTTACAATTTAGGAACTGGTTTTATGGTCACTAAAGTTATAACCCACCTTGGTTTTCCATCAGACTAACATTCACTCGACCTTCCCCATCACTCCACTACTTCAGCAGCCCTTCCTGGCTAAATCACTGGCAACGTAATATGTGGTTCCTGAGAAACCAATTGCCTGGCTACTGCTGCTACTTGGCTGTAGTTCAGATTATTGTAGGGCACACCCCAGTCCACATACTCATGAGAGAAGTATGGATGATCTCGTCAACTGTACAAGATCCCGGACACTCGATAGCTAAGTTGAGCCTTCCCGACCCTTGACTTTCATACAACCAAACAATAACATAAATTCTCAGTCATTCATCTTCATTTTCTCACAACATTTGCATTCAATCACCCTTCATTCGTTTCCGCAGCAAGTGGTCATACAGGAAGCATTTGACAGAGCTTAGGCTACGTCCTGATGTCTCCTCCACCTCCTAACACCGGCAGACTGTAGCTTAGAGGCCTAATCACACTACTACCAGGTGTGATTCCCTCACGTTAAAGTGGCCTACAGCTTCCTGAACTAGTACATTGTGTGAACTACATACAATCCTGTGAACTTATTTTTTTTACCTCAAAAGTTCACCACTCCTTCAGGGCTCAAACTAGGCCCGAGGGGAATTAAGGTGGATAGTCTATCGACCTGTCACACCTGGGTCGATTCACCAACAACATACCTCCAAGGGGACTGTAACTTAGCACCACTAATTGTCCAAACCTGTTCCTTTACACCTTAAAAATTAATACCCATTGTGGCATAGTTCTTTGGGGTTGTTTCTGCCCAGCCACTGCACCAAACACTCCTCTATATATCTTCGAGGTCTATTCCTAAGCCGTGGAGGCATTGGTTCCTCATTGTCTTCCTTGGCACACGACACTTCCAAGGGGGCTAATAACCATTCCTCGGTACCCACATACGGCTTCACTTTCTCAGCTGCCCTTTGCACCTTTTGTCTGGTAAAGATGTTCTCTAGCAGGTAAGCACCACCATCCCTAATGATTTCTATAGTCTTGTAGGGACCGGTCCACTTAGGGTTCAGTTTCCTGCTAGTACTTGGCAGTGTCACTTCTTTTCTGACCCACACCAATTGTCCAACACTGACAGCTTGGTTAGTTCTTTTTCTGTTCGCCACTTCCCGGTACCGTCGTGTCTGTTTGAGGTGGGTCTGTTTGATCACCTCCTTAGCCACCTCTAGTCCTTCGGGGTCTCCTGCAATACTGGGGAGGGGGGAATCCACTTGACGAGGGGCATGGCGTCCGAAGAAGGCGAAGAAAGGCTGGACGGCCGTTGAAGAGTGCACAGCATGGTTGAGTACTGTCTGGCAGGACGCCAGATACTGCGGCCACTTGAGTGGGTACCCTGCACACAGGATAGCCAGTACCATCTTGAGGGACGAATGGAGCCTCTCCGTGGTGCTGTTCCCTCGGGGATGATATGGGGTTGTGTGACAGTTGACAATCCGATGCCTCCGGCAGAGGTCTTGGAACTGCCGGGACACGAACTCCAACCCGTTGTCGTGGACCACAGACTGGGGGGTGCCGAAGTCTGTGAGGTACTGCTCCATGCTCTCCACGACAGTGTGTGTGTGTTTTGTTTTAAATGGGTATAATTTTACAAATCTACTAAAATGATCCACTACAGTTAAGACATATCGATAACCATGTGTCCCTGCGGTCATATCAATAAGGTCAATTCCTAACCTTTTTAAGGGTTGTGATACTGATGGTAATTCTTGCCATTTCTGTTGCAATCCTGTGTTACCCTTAAACTGTTGGCAAGTGAGGCAATTTTTTACATACTGGTTAACTTCAGATTTCAGGTTGGCCCAATAGAAAAATTCTTCTGCCTTGGCTATTGTTTTCTTTTGCCCGAAATGTCCAGAAACTACATGGGCAAATTCTAAAGCTTTCTGTTTGAGTGGTTGAGGAACTACCAAGCAATAGTGAAG